>APFE030946542.1:17007-57085 GCA_000404065.3 Pinus taeda | reverse complement strand
TGAACCGAACGACCTCAGTCCCCTCATCAGGATGACGGGCCATAACTGCAACCCATCGCATCAGTTTGGGCTCTCGAGGAAGCCCAGCTCCAACTGTAAGCTGCTGTGGGATCAACATCAGAACCCTCTCCAGGCCAAAACTCATAACTATAGCCCCATAACCAAACGTCTTTAGCTGTCTATTTTTGGCCCTAGTCAGTTGGCCCTTCACATTGGCCAACACAACATCGCACCAGTTGAAAATGGTGCCTTGAAAGAAATCAAATGCCATCCGCATCTGGGATCCGGTGGCAACGTGTAGCGTTGCACTGCCGCAGAGTCTGGTAACTGTGAATGCTATAACCATGAGTTCAGGAAGGGATATGGTTTTGATATCTATCCCTTTGTCTCGATTCTGGACATTGTAAAACTCTAGGCGGAGGCTCTCGAAAGATTGGCCACCTACCCTGGGACCAAATAGAGTCAAGTGTTCACCCCTCCTGGGCAAACCAGTCAAGAAGTATATGTCCGCTGGCTCGATTTCGAGCTGGTTTCCACCAATAAAGAAGCACTGGTCCTGTATACTCCATCTATCAGCCAGCCACTGCAAAAGGTCCACTTGGGCCCTCATGCCAGGTATGGCCCAGAACTTGTACAAGCCACATGCCTTCAGTGCATCGATCGAAGGTTGATGATTCATCGCAGCGAGGTCCACATCCTTGTGCTCTCGTTCTCGCCAATCAAGCATGGTGGATATCATACAATCAAGTAAAAAGGTGAGTTAGAACATGCAAAATTGTTTTCATTGGGTATTTTTTGAGTTAGTTAGGTTTTTGTAAACCTATGCATGGGGTACACACCCCCTTGTTAGGGACAGTGCGTGGGGTCCGCACCTTGCCTTCGCGGCAGGTGCGTACCCCGACCTTTTTTTCCATTGCAAAAAAGCCGGGGTACGTAGGTCCCCTGTGGTGAACCTGTAGGCCCCCGCGCGCGGGTTTCTAAACCTAAAAACCTCCAAAAACATAATTTAAACCTTAAAAAACAATTTCAAACAGACAAAAATGAAGAGTAGGATGATGTGGATTACCTGGAGGAGACGACGTTCGATTTCGACGGACGGATTTTCCGAAATCTTCGCGGGAAGTTTCTGGTCAAAAGCCCTTTTTTCTCAACCAAATCTCAAATGGTAAAAATGAATGGTAAAAAGTCCTTTTTATAAGTTTTTTGGGTAAATAAATTCTAAATTTGTTTATATTTCACTTTAAAGTGTTTTTTGCGACATTTTATCCTATATTAAAACAAGGATGAGTAATGTTTGAGTTTCTTGTTCAGGATAAACGGCATTTTCAGGCGAAATTAATCATTTTTCAACGAAAAACCATTAGAGTCATCTTTAAGCTCTTTTCTGACTCCTAAAACATGAAAATATTGTTGAGTTTTTCTTTTTAGGCTCATTAAAACGGAACTAAAAAGACAGTCCTCTTACAGCCCTTTTCTGACCATAAAAACACGAAAAGATTACCGGGTTTTTTTCGTTTCAAATTTGATATTGGTCATAAAACGACGCGTCGTTGATCGATTTTTTACTTTTTCAGATTAGAGGCACTAATTACGAAAAGTACTCCTTGATCGTAAAAGATCAAGCGGTTCTCTCAAGTATTATTTTATACTTTTTCGTGTTGGGAGACACAAATTTTACGGAAAAAGTCAACCCTTGGAGTCTTTCTTAATTTTTTTTCAAGACTCATCTAAAAATGAAAAAAACGCCCAAGTTTCTCCTATTACCTGACTTTCGTTAAAAATTTCTGACAGTAAAGGACCTGTTCCATACAAACAGGAACGGACCACTCCTATCTTAGGTTCGAATTTAAACTAAAGTTGGACTCATCCGAAGGGTGAGCTTATAATCAAGCATATGTTATCCTCCTCAAGCTTGTAAAAAATAAAAAGGTACTTGACAGAAATGGTGGGGGAAAAGAGAGAAAAATGAGTTTGTTTGTTATACTTTGTAACCACTCTTGAGCACAACACTTTCATTCACTTGGGTTGGGAAATCCTTTACCTAACAGTTGATCAAACCACATTGAAAGTCTTCAGCCGGTTTTTGGGTATTGACTTTGGGTCATTCGTCACCAAACCATCTATCGTGTCGTTATGTGTTGAAGAGGTCTGTGCGAATAAGCCATTCATCTGCAAAATATCTGTCATTCCATCTTGACCATCCCTGAGTCAGTCCTTGCAACTAAATTTCTTCAAACTTGATCTATGATTTCATGTCGTGGGCTTGCCTACGACGGATTTCTTTCTATTGACTTCATCTCTTTATCTAGAAAGATGATCTAGAAATCGCCAGTACCTTGGGATCTGCATGCCTCAATGGCAGGTTTCTCGTCTTCAACGACAGGTTGCATCATTGACCTTTGATTGAAGGATTCCGTGACATGTTCGACATCGACACATCTAATCACATCTCATGGATTGTACTGAGTACTTTGAGAGCATTGTCATTATTGGTGGTTTCTCTCACACTTGTTAACAGTTTACATCATCGACTGGTAATCAAGTGGTTTCTACCATGTTTGACTTCGACACATTTATTCACATGGATATAATCGTACTATTTCGAGGAGTAGAAATGAATACCCTGGATCTAGTTTCCACCATCCAGGCTGCGAGGAATTTTGTATTCATTGTGTTGTAGACTATTCATAAACAGATGGTTGTGTCCATACTGTGTCTACATGTGTCTATACTTATGATGTGTTACAAGATCATTCCTATATCAGTCTAGTAGATAGTTTTCTAGTCAGTTTTTAGTTTCCTAGTCGGTTTTGATCTGAGTATGGGAATGCCTACCTCAGTGATGATATGATCTCATATATATATATTTTCCACTTGAATGTTTTTACAGGTTCCGACTGGGCTCTCCGCAAGATAATCCTAGAAATGATAAAGTACTTCACTCTTCTTAAATAATAAATGAAATCCTCATCTACTATAAACTTCGCACTTTAGGGGGCAATCTGTTACACAAAAATATCGTCACCATGATTATTTGCAGTCGGTATGGGTCTATCATCACTTATACTAGCCTCCTAAGCAAGTCTCAGACCTTAGCTCTTCATGTCAAGCTTTGTAAAAGAGATAAAGACATCGAAAATCAATATTAATCTAGTTCCGCACTTTCTCCTACTTTTACCTGCGGACCCGCACCCTTTGTTCATAATACCTGTGTACCTGCATGCTATGTCTGTAAAGGGGTGGGTGCGTACCCCTGTAAAAGTAAAAAAGGCGCAATTTTATCCTTAAAAACTCACTTTTGGGTTAATTCTAGATGTTTCTAGAAGACTTTTGACGTGGATTGTTCGCTCCAAGGTGGTTCATGCATCCCAAAAGAGAAGGAGCAAATCCCTTGATAGGAGGAGCTATCCCTTTGAAGGAGGGCTTTATCCCTTTGAAGGAGGACCTAGTAACTTCCCTCATTGCACTATAAATTAAGGCATTGGGTCAGTTGCTAGAGAGGTTAGAAGCTGAAAATTTTGAGGGTAAATGATGATGGAATTGGGACTTCCTAGTTAAACTTGAGAGGAGAGATCACATACCTTTTGGTTTCATTGGGAAGTGAGTGAAACTTGTCAAAGTAAAGGAGACTTCTTGTCGGACCCTGGGAGGAGCTTGTACAGCATCAAGGCATAGGTTGTAAAGTTCTTCTTCATTTGAATTACTACAATCAGATTCATTTTTCTCAACAAATTGTCTTATGTGGTTTGTTTCATAATCTCCTTGATCATTATGATGAATATGCTTTATGATATTGGCTTTTCAGGTGCTATTTAAATTGGTTTGCTTGTTTGTGTTTGCAGAATTACACTTCAAGGAAGCTCATTTGGAGCGAGGGAGCAAGGCTTCCACAAACTTGCATTGGACCCAAGATAGGCCTAAAAACACTTGTTTTCCTTTGTTTTACTTGCATATTTAGAGAAAGATAGTTTTTGATTGGCTTGCTTGTCACTAGATATCAGTAGATACTAGGAAGGTCGATCTTGTCTGCAACCTTGACTCATTCCGTGTGACATGAAAATCACCAAAAAACCATCATCAGATTGGTGTCCATCCAAGTCTTCCAGGGATTTGAGAGAATTTGTCCAACCAAGGCTTCCAGAACTAGCAACTCAACCCACAGTTTATACAGGGCTTCCAGAGTGTTTGTCCAACCAAGGCTTCTAGGACTAGTAACTCAACCCACCAAGGGCTTCTAGAGCATTTGTCCAACCAGGGCTTCTAGGACTAGTAACGCAACCCAAGCTAAGGAAACATGAGAACCAACCAAAAGAAAACAAAGAAAGTAAACCCACAATCACCATGGCTATCAAGGAAATTTCAAGGCTAGGCAATCCATTATCAATCCAGGCAATCATCCATGCCAATGACAGATCACAACCAAGAAACCACATGCATGTGCCATGCATGTCAAAATACTGAAGAAATCATATCTGCAACTTGGTACTTGCAAGCAAATATGATGTCGCTGCTGATTCTGATGCCTTCTTGCGCTTTCCTGCTCTTCTTTTCCCTTCTTGCTCCAAGAATCCATGTATGTCACACCCACCAAGAGTGCTCCAAGAAAACTCTAAGTCTCTAAGAGTATGAGAGAGAGAGAGAGAGAGAGAGAGAGAGAGAGAGAATAATGAGAGAGTTACAAAATTAGACTAACAAAAGGTTCATACTGAAAGGAAGAAGCTTTCCAACTAATCCTCAGAAGCCTTTTTTATTAATGAGGCCTCTATTTTCTTCATTTTCCTTCATTTTACTCCTCACATAAAACCTATGATCTTTCACCTCATTTTTCTCTTAATTTCCATTATTTTCCTTCATTTTCCTCCTCACATGCAACTTGTGACCTTCCACCTCCTTTTTCTCCTAATTTCCATTATTTTCATAAATAAATGTGCAAAATACCTTTTTACCCCTTTAATGCCTTAGCCAATTTCCTTAACAATAAACAACCAAATTAACACCCACTAGGATGTCCTACCCAACATTCAGCTTGGAATACGTGTCCCATCATTTGTGGTATTTATATATTTTTACATGGAATTTTCACTCGGGTTGTTACAGTTGGATCTTGACCTTCTAAGACCTCTAGTAGTTTGGTTACACTCATGCCATGACTTGTTTCTATTTTAAACACAAGCACCCCTCCTATGAAGCCTGGTCCTATGCCCATGGAGGAGGTTAATGATAACTATTTTTCTAATGATTTGTAAATTTTGTTTTCTCTTAATCTAGTTGTAAAGAATATACGGGTTAAATAGTTTCAGGCTAGAAGACCATCAATCTTACTTTGTTCTAGACATTAAGTGGAGAACCAATACTTAAATATTAAACATGAACTCTTCACATTTTAATTCTAACATATATTTTTGTGCTTCCAACACAATTTTTATGATACAATATATTTAAGTTTAGATTAAAAAATAAAAAAAAATATCAGTGCTATTATCTAATACAACATATTCAAGTTTTGATTATAAAGGGAAAAGAAATCTCAGTGATATTATCTATACGTATGTTTAGATTATTAAATATTATTATTATTTTTTATTATTCAAAATGAATTTATAATTTTTTATTTTTTTTCAAATGTGGTTCACGGTCACTATGTGGTCGCTACATCCATAGGTAATAATTCAATCAAATCTACCCGAAGGGATCTACTTGTCGGCTTATCTGGTCAGGCCTAATCCCAAGGGAATTGAGGAGATTCGACCCTGCAACCTCCCAATTGGCAAGTTACTTAGCAACAAGAACTCGACCAATTGAGCTATCCCTTGGGGCTAATTTTTTTTATAATATTAAACTTTATTATTTATTTTATAAAATATATTTGTATAATTAATTCATAACGAAAGGACAATATGCAAAAGTTACAAATTTATATGAAGAGATATCTAAGAGACCCTATGCAAACTAGGTAAAGACTAATAAAGAATCCCATAAAGAAATGGTATGTGTCCTAGCAAGGCAAATAAGCATGTTAGAACTTTATTTATATTCATTTTCGAAAATAATTAAAATGATTGAGAATCCTAAAATTTTATTTTATTGATTCACTATTTATATACTAATATCCAATCAACTAAAGGTTTCATGTGATATCAATTTTATATAAAGCATAATTGCATATATTTATTGTTTTTGTTATCTTTAATTCATTAATTGTTCATAAATCAAACACATAAATTTTGGAGTAACATTGATGTGAGCAAGCATGTAAGAAAGAATTTCATAATATAATATCAATAATGTGAAGGTTTAGTTTATTAGTTTATTTTTAAATTTTTTGAATATTAAAAAAAAATTATATTAGTTTATATAGTAAATTTTGGGTATACATTATTTCATAATTTTTTTTAGGTGAATGTTATATTAATTGGAGAGAAAAGAGATTATATCATGAGATAGATAGACGATGCCAGTCTCTTGCTAGGGACACCTGCCCATAACCAAAAAAAAATCCCCCTCAGGGGACTAAAATGCCAAAAAATAAAAAGTGATACAAAAAACTTGTTATATATGGTGTATTATCTTAACATATATTGACTATATATAGTAACAAAAAAATACATGTCAAGGAGTGTCATAAGATGTTATTATGAGGGCTTTGAATCAGGAACTAGAATCCTATCAAGTGCTTTGGCCTTCTCCTAAGTTGTGCTACCCATAGGAGGTGGGCCAAGGTGCCATTTAATTAGTGCCAATATGCAGTCCATGGTGTTGAGGAAACTATGTAGGCAACAAATTGAATGGCAGACATTGTCCCTATGCTCATGCATATCAACCAATGTGCACCCAAAAATAAATAAAAATAAATAAAAATATAAAAATATCTACCAATATAAATCTATAGCCTACATATACTAGGTGAACATCCTCTAGTTTTCCTTGTATCTGAGATCTAACCGACCCATTCAAATAGCACTTCAATTTCTAAAAGGGAGGATTTGTGGGTTGGAGCCTCACTCTTTGCTCTAACAATTTCCTCCTAAATAGGATCCAAAGTGACTGCCCTATATTGACCCACAAAGTCTTGTAGTTGTTGGTACCTACAAAATTTCCTTATTTGGGCCCTCTCCTAATAGTAAGTTTCCCCCCTTCAAACTCATTAATTGTACATCACTTCTGCAATTTGGTAAGGAAATAAACCAGGGTTTTGCAGCATTTTGTGGGATTCTTGTGGTAATGTGATTTAGCATTGTTTTCCTCTCAGTTATTTAGTGATCTTATGTTTATTTGTGCGATCATCTCTTTTATTATTCATAGCTAAATGAATCAAGTGTAAAAGGTAGAATTCATTGGTATTTTAGTGTTCTACCTTGGGGTTTATTTAGTTATATATGTTTTCTACTGTTTGAAGAGGACTCACAACACTTGCATGCCCTCTCCAGCTCCTCACCAATCTTTAGACTCACCATTTCACTCATTTCAAAGTGCTAAAACACTTGCCTACCTCGCCCCACAGAAACCTCTGCAAATCTGTGTTCATTTCCTGGACCCAAAGCTGCCTTCCCCATCTGATCCAGCAACCCAACCATTAAATTCAATCAAATTCCTTTGAGAAAGCATACCTAGCCTAAAATTAGTTTTTATATCAGTCATCAAAAGCCTTTCTTGATAAATTTTCATTGAGATTGACAAGGAGAGAGCCCTCTCCCGACCTAGTAGGGCTAGCTACCAGGTTAACCATGGTTTGATGTTACCCTAGACCTGCCTTTCTAAGCCTGAGGTAGATTTAGGCCCTAACACAACCATCACTTGATATTCTAGTGCTAGATATAGGAAACTAATTCAATTACTTGGCTATCTTACAATGAATAAAATTATGGGTACTACCCGAATCAATCAACACTATTACCTTTTTTTTCTTGATATGTCCTTCCATCTTGATAGTTTGAGGAGTGGTAATTCCAACCAATGCATTACAAGATATGGTCAGATTCATTTCTTCTTTCTCTAGGGTTTGTTCCTAGTGTATATCCTCTTCTTTTAATGTTTCTTGTTCCTTTTCTTCCTCCTCTTCACAATATATGTAACATAATTTCTTCTCAACACACTTATGACATTTGGTGTATTTTCTATTACCACTGTAACAAAGCCCTTTTCTCTTTTTTCTTCCAATTGTTGTGGTGTCAACCTTGTAGGTTGTGGAAGGCTAGGGGCAACAACACTTCCATATTTATAATTATGAGTGGTAGGCTTCCTTGTTGCCGTAATTTTTCTTTCCATTTTTCTTGTCAACCTGAATGCCTTCTCCAATGAATCAAGTTCCCAAAGGCCAACCTCATGTTGGATGATATCCTTTAAATTCCCTATGCACACATCAATCCTATGCTCCTCTGGAATATATTTTACCATTATATTCAATTTTTGGAAGTCCTCAATGTGCTTCATCATTGAACCCTTTTGTTTGAGATTTATCAATTGGCTAAAAAAAGTGTTGCTTTTTGTATCCTCATAATGTGCTATCATTTCATCTGTAAAATTTGCCCAAGTGACAATTTGTTTACGAGAGAAAAGCCATCGATATCATGCAAACTAATTTGGTTCCAAATATAAAGTTGCAATGCGTACCTTTTGTGTGTTTTGCACATTATGGAGATTGAAATTTTGCTCCATTAGTAGTATCCATGTTACGAGATCCTTGCCATCAAACTTCCTCATATCGATCTTTGGAACATGGTGGGTCTTTGATCCAGTGTTAGAGTATATGAAATCATGATTAACATTTATTTTTTTCTCATCATGAATTTCCTTTACTACCCTTTCGCCATTAGTAAGTATTTCTTGTAGAAACTTTGTCAAATTTGTCTTCAATTCCTCCATGTTGTCTTTAAGTTTTTCTTCTAAACCATCCATCTTAGCTTCCACACCTTTCTTTAAACCATACATTTTATCTTCCACTTCATTCATCTTAGCTTCTATTCCTTTCTTTAAACCATCCATCTTAGCTTCCGTTACATTTTGTGAGAGTGAATTTTGTTGCACTTGGTCTTGTAATTTTGATATATCATGTTGCATTTCTTCCTCTTCTTCATGAGTCATGCTAGAGCTTTCAAGTTGCTTACTAGGTGTTTCCATTTTCTTTCTTCAGGGCATCAATCAATGATAGTTATGCTTCACTATTCCCTTTGAATTCCTTCAAACTAACTTTTCAAACCAAACTTATGCAAAATTTTAAAAAATCTACACACCTTTCTTCACTTTGTAGGAGCTCGATATTGTATCTGATGTATCTCTGAACTTTCATATCTCCAAGGTCTTAAATGTTCAACTGTGGTATCCCTCTGAATCCTCTTTCCAACGTCACCATTCTGATCAAAATTGGATTTTCGAAGAAAGCATTATGCCTAATCTCCCAAGATGACCTAATTATACACTTTCTCAGTAGATCAAATTTGTACGAAGTTCCACATGTCACTATTCCAATATTTGAACCTGGAAATGATGCATAGAAAACTAAATTCCATCCTATTTCTGTAACTTCTTACAAAATTTCAATTTGACACTGAGAGAGATAGTTATGACGATTTTAGCAAGGTCACATGTTTGAGATGTAGTTCGTAATCCTACAAAAACCCTAACTTCCTTGGATCATATCTCCAAAAATATAGCTAATCAAGATCTGGAATTCAGAACCAAGGATCATCGAGATTTCAGCGCAAATTGATTTTTTTTAGCATCTAAAACGTCGCAAAAAAAAGTTATAGTGAAAATTCCATGATGACCTGTTTTGGAGCAGCGAAACCCTAGAATCCAAAGCTCTGATACAAAATGTTATGAAACCAGCGTAGAAAAAGATAGAAGAGATAGATCAATGACTTAGAAATAAACATCTTCGAGGGGGAAACCTCCTTTAAATTACACAAATGAACAATTCTTGGATGATACAAATGACTAAACCTCCTTTCGATATATAGGAGTTTAAGGGGTCACAATATAATCAAAGTCAACATAACAATAATATTATAAGGGCACAAAAATAACAATAGTGGGCTTCTATGGGGCACAATAATAACAATATGTGGACAATAGGGGCACAACAATAACAATAAGGGCTACAATGACAATCTTAATGGGGGAATCACTAGTATTATAGGAACCTAACATTTTCTTCCAAAGTAGCTTAGACACTCTCGATACCGTGTTGAATTTCCATGATATTGGGTCTAGGTTAGAATCTTAGAATCTCTAACGCTACCAAACCAAGAATCTCCACAAAAGATACTTTTCACAAAGGAATATAAAATAGAAGTAAATCACACATGCACATGTATAATTTTTTTTTTTTTAAATATTGTACAATAATGTACAACCCAATTTTCATTATATTAAACCAATATGAATAATACAACAATCTATAGAATACAATATACACTGACAATATTGATGTAGTCTCTATGTCATATCTTATCCTCTCAGTCCATCACTTTCGTTCTTCTCTCTAGCTCCCCCTTAGTCCATCAAGAGAAAATACAGAATGTCTAGGAGGGCTACCACCTATCACTACTGCAAGTTTCTTTTGCTACAATGAACACAGATGATCCAATCTGCTCTTCTGAGCTAGCAAACACCTGAGCTCCAATCTACCAATCTAGTAGTCACTTTCATCCATCAAATTGTTGCACATTAGGCTCCAATATTCACCCAACCTTCAATTTTCAATGTCACTTTATGGCTTCTTGTCAAGGGATACTTTGGGCCATCAACACGTTGCTCTCCACCATTCCAATTTTGCCCAATCCAATTACTACAAGATCTTCTCCTAGGATGGACTTTCAACCATCAAGACAAGTCCTCCAAATGGCTCCCACAAGCTGCTCCAACTTTTGTCCACACTAGGACACGATCCCCAACATCAAATCAGCATGAATCTAACAGCCAATACATACCTTGTGGAGTTGAATACTATTGTGACTTCTATGGTACGGTTAGGGCACATGTGCACTCCATGTCAACCCTCCCAATTTGCCACCTAAGCCTCACTACAGCTTCCTTGGGCTAATAAACAACCCCAAAACCACTTATACACAACTTTGTTTTGGGCAGAGTGAGGCTTGCAGCCTACTCTCCTTCCCTACCTAGACTGCGGCCAATTAACAGGAGATAAATCTCTCTTAAGCCACATGAGATATGTTCTTCTTTCTACCCAGAATGTGGTTTTCCTTTCTACTCATAAAATAGGCCTACAGGGACATCATCTCCACCCAAAACATGCCCAGACTTGGCTTCAAACAACAGTTGTCCTCTTGTAGTAGCTCAGTCCTCTCACAGGTATAAACCTTCCCTAAAAATAGACCCAATCACCATTATCCTTCTCCTTATGATCTTGGTTGCCTCTCTGAGTTAGATTTCCTATGAAATGATGCACTTGGATGTGAGAAATGATCTCACACACACCTCATATATATACCATTTAATGAGGGATTCATTTGGAAATCCACATGGGCTTATACAACTGTCATTAGCATTAATAATGAGGCTGACTTGACCATACATCTGCAAAACCCAACAATGACATTCAAAAATTGATATCTCACTAAGGACAACTCGGAATTCAATGATTCTCAAAGCATTGAATTCTCATTTCTTCCCTCTATCATCTCATCCCATCATATGTCCAAAATTTTCCATGGTTTTGGCCCAAATCATGATGGTTGCAAAACCCCAACCATGGGTTCCAAGCCCACAAGTGACTCTTGTGGTGCTCTACCCTCTAAACCCTAAACCCTAGGGCTTGGAGTACCTCCCAAGCTACTAAAAAATAAACAATGTGGAAGCCAATGGAATTAAAATGGTAATCCCTCTATCCTACATACTCTCACTATCTTGAATCCTTACAAGCTAGTGCCCAACTCAGGACATTACTTTTGACACTCGTGTGTTGTAGCTTTTTCTTTTCCAAGGAATGCTATAATTTTTTTTTTCAAATTGACTAATTTGTTTTCTGACTAACACTTGGGCATATACAAATTTGTCCTGGCAAAATGGGTCTTATACACTTGCTTGGTTATTTATAATAATTTAATTTTAAATAAATTTAGTTTTCTAGAAATATAATTAGATATTTTTATGAAATGTTTTATTTAAAATATAAATTTAATGCAAAATATTGGGCATACACCTAATCTCCAAGTCAAGTTATGATATTTTCAATCAGGCTATATATAAAGTGCTACACATTGCCATTAAGGATCGAATCTCACCAACCAAAGTCACAAGCCAAGTCAACCCCAATGCATCAAGCACCAAGCCAAGGGTTGAGGTAATGTATAATATGTGCACTATGCTTCAAATTCTGGTAATGAGGTTGATGCATATAAACACCAATGCATTTGTTTATCTCACTAATGTGTGTTTTTATGCCATAATCACTAGACAATGGAGAGTGCATGTTTTAAAGGTTTCGATTGTCCCTTATTCAATCAAAATTTTGGAAATATTGCAAACCCCTTGGTTCAAAAGATGTTCAATGAATGGCGGGGCCTCCATAATTTTTTGTTTTCTGAAACTTCTTTTTCATACATGTCAACCTCATATGGATTGTGGCACCCCCAGTGAAAAACCGCTTACCAGCAACCCCCCCCCCTCTTTGCAATTAACTTGTGGTTTTAGAGACAACATAAAGGTGTCATTAGAGAAGAGAGAATAATTAGAAACTAGTGTCAAGCA
Source organism: Pinus taeda (assembly GCA_000404065.3). Classification (NCBI taxonomy): domain Eukaryota; kingdom Viridiplantae; phylum Streptophyta; class Pinopsida; order Pinales; family Pinaceae; genus Pinus; species Pinus taeda. The sequence continues at coordinate 44,377 of APFE030946542.1, read as the reverse complement.
CCACAACAAATAGAGATATAACACCTCACGACAACAAAGATTAAGTTTTAATGACAAATGTCAAAGTAAATAGCAAGGAATGTCTAGATGGAAATGAAAAACGTATAGATGTCAAGGAAGTGCCTTCAATTTGAGGGAGAAAACCAATGTATAGATCAATTTCTTCTTGATTATGCAAAGGTTTATCATTATAACAAAATGCCAATTTGCAAAGGGAAATCCATTATATAAAAAGCACAATTTAACATTGAGGAGGGATATTTAATGTTTTGATGTTTGGACCTAGTACAAAACTGGATAAACGAATTCTGTAGCAACTTTATCAAAATCATATATGCTTGAAGACATGTTGGATGTGCAACTGCAGAAACATTGAAAAAATATAAAACGATTTTTACCTGTTTTTGAAACTATAGTTGGGAAACCAAACGACAAAACCAGAGTTACCCATAATTGAAGCATGAATTACCTTTTAGAAAAAGAAGGATTTGGCTTTTATGGTAACGATTTTAGGTGTACTGGGAACCCTTGAATGTAGAAACATATTTTTCAAACTGCATCAAGGTTTTTTAAACAGACACATTAAGTCTTTCAATGGATCAAAAATACCTCTTCCAGATGAAAAAAGATTCCTTTTTCCAGTAAAATATTCTAGCAAGAGTTTCATATCAGATTCAAACTCTAATGATTTATAATTTCTTCAATCCCTATGAAAGAAATTATATAAAGTTCATACGTAAATGTGGTTGTACAAATAGTGTCCTTAGCACCCTTTACTTCTTTCCCTTTTGCGCCAAAAAAAACTCTTGTTAAAGGGAGAAGAAATTTGTTCCATTTATTACATCACATCTTTTCAAATTTTTTTAGAATAGAGGGTTATCTTTAACAAGAAAAAATATAGCAAACATGGTGGATGGATATTTGTAGAGCTGCTATAGAAATGAACAATTGTCATTCATTAGTGGATTTGGAAGCAAAGGTTCCAATTCCTAGTTTACAGTCTAATCATTATGGGATTAGGATGGCTATAATCTTATTGGAATACAAAGATGCCTCTTTTTGGACAAACACATTACATAGATCAAGCTTATGGTATTTCTTGATTGAAAGGGAGATAAGGTGCACAACAGTATTCCTTAGCTACAGGGTTCCAAATTTTATAGGTAAACTCCATATTTATAGAGAAAATACTAAATTTCACCAGTTGGATATGGTTTCAAGCTCCTTGAACAAGTAAGGGTAGAGTAAATTATCCAATTTTTGTGTTTGCCATTGTTTGTTGAGGGGTTAGTGGCATTTCTTATAATGATAAATTGTTCTCCTGAGAGAGTACCCTCTCAATTTATAGTTTCCTTAGCCAATAAAGTTGTTGTGAAAGTAGAAAACTTTGGCAACAAGGTTGTTGTAAGGTTTGATGGTTTGAGAAACAATGATATTTCAAGCAGAACATATATAAACATATGGCACCCGATTATTGAAGCATACATTGATAAAATATTGATTGATTTGTTAGCATATTTTGGGTCAAGTTATGCAAAAGAACTAGTAAATTCATTACCTCAGTTAACACCAAACCATATATAATCTTGGGATACATTTATGGAAGGAGATGCATTCTCTTTCACTTACAAAAGATTTTATTATAACAACTCCTTCAGGTAGAGTTGACAAAGTTTATCAAAGAGGAAAAGGAAGATAGATAAAAGCTTTTGACATTCAAAAAGTTGGGGAAGGATTGGCCAGGAATATGTCAATGAGCAATTTTACTCTCTTCTTCAATTGGCTAAAAGCCTAAGGTAGTTATTAGGGAATACAATGATGTAAACCAATAATCAAAGACAAGTATCAAGTCTAATTAGCATTGTTTAAGTCCAAAATATGTTACAAATAATTGAAAATGGAACATCCTCAAATAATAAGTCGTATTCAAACTAATGTCTTCTCTAATTGTATAGTGTTCTAATACATATTTAATGATATTTTTTGAAGACATGAATACACCAATTTTTTGATGTTCATGAAGAAGAAGGTAGCCACCCTAGAGGTTTTCACTTAGAAATGACAGGTAAGAACGTAACAAAATGTGTTGGTAGAGGTAATTGGTGACACTTGATGATCTACATTGAATATATCACACACTATAACCCTAAATTGGATGTCTCATAGTTATCAGAGCTAACATTTATAGTTGATCGAATATTAAGAAGGAAGAGAATAAGACAATCTAATCTGGGAATATCTATGTTTTAAGACCTTAATTTGTTGTTGCCTATTTCCAGGTTGAAAATGAAGAAATGTCAATAGAGGGAAATTCAATATGAGGCCACTAGAGGTTCTTTGCAATGATATTTGAAAATTTAAATTGAATGCAAAGACACACTTAGAGTGTTGTTGGTTATGCTTCATGACTTTCCAGGGTTCCTATTTGATTGTTAATTCAACTTTTTCATATAGATTGATTAAATAAAAGGGAACATATGAAGAGCTCATCAAACACGAGCCATTTTTTCATAAAATAATGGAAAATACAGAGAATAAATAGAATATGACGTTGTAATTATGTGAGATCATTTATCAATTAGGGGAATATTCCCAATTGCATCAATCTAAACCTGCGCAGTTGTTTCGATAAGGAAATTGTGCCTATGATAAAATAAGGATTTATTTCCACATCTCAGGTGTCTTCTAGCTAGAATAATATCTTACAAGGACATATGAGAGTCAAGGATAAATAATAATATCATGTATCAAGTTTGTTTTTCCCATCTAGCAATCAACAACCATATCCAAATTTTTGAGGATTCAATGAGTGATTGTAGGTAACATTTAAACATTTAAAGCAACAAATGAGAATCTCTAGGTAGTCAGTTAATAGGTGTCAAATTTGTTTCTCCAACAACAATGAAGAAATCAATTCCATAATATTTAGGCATCAAAAATAAATAATGGTTGATTTTTATTTTTCAAGGCAAAAAATAAACAATCAAATAACACCTGGAAGCAATCCAACATATTTTTAGTAGTCAAAATCAAGTGGCAATCAAAAGGTCAACACCTCAAATCATATAAACATGATTAAGGTATCAAATTGCCAAATCCACATATCAAGTAGAAGATCATTCCAAAATCCAAGGAAGTTGACTTCATAAGCTCCAATATTCGAGACACCTTAAATCCTATTCTAGATTTAGTTTTTTTTTAGATTTTTTTTATTGATTTTGATTCCTAGAGCTTAGTTTTATGTTCCTAGAAGTTAGAGATAGTTTGTTGATTGTAATATTCTATATATTCTTTAATCTTGCAGGTAGAAGAGTTGGATTTTGAGCCTAGAAAGACCCTCATATTTTTGTAAAGTCTACTATTACAGAGTTTTTAATCAAGGGCTTCTGGATCTAATTAATGACAAAATTTGTTTCTTATGTATGTCTTTACTTCCCCCATGCGCCGTACCACCCCAACATTAAGGAAGGAAGGGGGTTTAGGGGGAAGGAAGGGCTAATTACCTAAATTGCTTCTGCATATATTTGAGTTATTATAGGACATTGGGAAGGCCTAGGATGAGTATTAACTTCCTTGATGTCCCTATGAAATTTTATTTTCTCTACTAATTAATTAATTGAATAATATGTTTAACTCGTCACCTAGAAATCATTAGATTGTTTCTTCTATGTTATACTTGAATGTATATGTGTTCACTGTAGAGGATCTTCTATATGTTTCTGCTCTTGTTAGATGATTACGTATTCAGGGAGGATAGTTGATTATCTAATTTCTCTTATATTCCTCTAACAAAAGTTTTCAAGCTATTTTATTTTGTTATAGCTAAATGTTGGCACTTTGATCAAGCCTCTGGAAGTGAAGGCCTTATTTGTTAAGTAGGGATTTGTTACTCATTAGCAACCACTTATACAACAAACCCTAGATATGACCATTGTTCTTCATAGGTTATTGTTTAGTGACAATTAACATTAAAAGCCTCGTAACACTTGAGGGAGCTCCATTTGGTTCGAGGGTTAGCTTGAACCTAAAGTTGGTTGAGTTGGTTTCTTGATGCATTTCTCAACCAATAGACTACCTTCGAGAAACTAATGCAACATTAAGCATTGTTACCAGGGAGGGTATTGACAAGAATATATTTCCCTAGAGAATTATAATTGATTAGATCTATTCCTTGTTGGTGATCAAGAATTAGACATTTGAATACTAGTTGCATTCCTTTCACCTAGAGGCTCCACTTTGTTTCAATTTTGCAATTGCATGGGTTGAAGATCCCACTAGTTTCGAGATGGAAAATGAATTTTTTGTTGCAGATGCTCAAGGCTCCGTGATGGTTGCATTCAATAATATATTTATCTTCCTCTTGGCTATGATCAAAAGTCTCAGACATCAACAAAGGATGCAGTCTTTGCAATTTGCTTGTAAGTATAAGCAATGCATGGAATTTAATGTTCATATTGTATATTCTTCTCATCTTATCAGTTGCATACAAGGTGGTATGTTAGTTAATACAATATTCACTTGGTTACATTGGAAGTTTGACTACACTTAACAGTTCGTAATTTCAGTCTGGTAAAGTAGGAGTGTGTGTGGTTTTTGGAATAAAATAGTTATAGGTTGCAACAATGGAATTTGGTTTGCAGTTTGTGTGTAGTAGATCAGTTTAATTTTAATTATGTATTGTATATCAGAAATTTCAACTGGCATTATGAGCAGTAGAGTAGTTTAGTAATGACTTCATAACTCAATGGAGAATTTTGGTATAGTTATAGCATAGTACTATTACAGTTTCAGTTACAGTGTGCGGTTTTATTTGGTTGAGTGGAATAAGTTGCAGAAGATTGAGAGGAGAGAATCTATTTTTGTGGATTGTTGACTCCATAGCCCAACGGATTAGGCATGTTTTGATTTCTTTCCCTTCCCAAATATATTAGTCCTTAGTATGTAGTAGTTTCAATGTTGGAGATATTTTCAGGCAAGGATTGTTAGCAAGTTACAGGTTTCATATTAATGCAAGTTGCAAGTTACATGTTGCAGAATAAACTTCACAAATGGAATTGTCATGACTCCATGCACAAAATATTCAAGGAACCTAGCCTTCAATTCTATGCCTCCCATGGGGGGAAGTGGTCCCCTGATGGAGCCTATGTTATAGTTTTTTCTTGTCCAAGGAATGCTACATTTTTTTTTGAAATTGGCAAAAAAAAAGAAATCTAACTAACACTTGGGAATATACAAATTTGTCCTAACAAAATGGATCTTATACACTTGCTTGGTTATTTTTAATAATTTAATTTTAATAAAAATATAATTATATATTTTATGAATTTTTTATTAAAAATAATAAATTTAATGCAAAATATTGGCCATATGCCCAATATCCAAGTCAATTTATGATATTTCCAACCAAAGTCACAAGTCAAGTAAACCCCAACGCATCGAGCGCCAAGCCAAAGGTCAAGGGAATGTATAATATGTGCACAATGCGTCTAATTCTGGTAATGGGGTTGATGTATATAAACACCAACACATCTATTTCTCCAACTAATGTGGGATATATGCCATAGTCACTAGAAAATGGAGTGCACATGTTTTAAAGGTTGTGATTGTCCCTAAGTAAATCAACAGTTTGGAAAGATTGTGAACCCCATAGTTCAAAATCTGCTCGATGAAGGGACAGGCCTCCTCAATTCCCTATTTTATGAAACTTCTTTTTCATACGTGCTGACCTCATATGGATTGTTGCACCCCCAAGTGAAAAATTTCTTACCAGCAACACCTCCCCCCCCACAATTCACTTGTGGTTTTAGAGACAATAGAAAGTTGTCATCAAAGAATAGAGAATAACAAGAAACCAGTGTCAAAAACCACAACAACTAGAGATACAACACCTCACGACAACAAAGCTTAAGTTTTATTGACAAATGTTAAAGTAAATGACTAGGAATGTCCAAAAGGAAATGAAAAATTCCCTAATGTCAAGGAAGTACCTTCTATTTGAGGGAGAACACTAATCTACAGACCAATTTCTTATCAATTTTGCAAAGGTTTATCAATATAAAAAAATTCAAGTTTGCAAGGAGAAAGCCAATATATAGAACACACAATTTGATAGTGAGAAGGAATATTTGTTGTTTTGATGGTTGCAACCCAGTACAAAAGTGGATAAACAAATTTTGTGGCAATTCTTCTAAAATACATATATGCTTTATGACATGTTGGATGTGCAATTGCTTAAACTTTGAAAAACTCTAGAACGATATTTACCTATTTGTGAAAGTATAGTTGGGAAACCAAATGAAAAAAACCAAAGTTGCCCAGAATTGAAGCATGAGTTTCCTTTTTGAAAAGAAGGATTTGGTTGTTACGGGTAATAGTTTCAAGTGTATTGGGATCCCTTGAACATAGAAACATAATTTTCAAGTTGCATCAAAATTTGGTAAACAAACCCAATAAGTCTTTTAGTGGATCAAAAATACCTCTTCTGGATGAAAAAGGATGTGTTTTTCTAGTAAAGTATTCTAACAAGAGTTTCATCTCAGATTTAGGCTCTGATGATTTATATTTTCTTCAATTCTTATGGAAGCAATTATATAAATTTCATATGTATAGGTGGTTGTAGAAACGATTCCCTTAGCACCCTTTACTTCTTTACCTTTTGTACCATAAATACATCTTGTTAGAGGCAGAAGTAGTTTGTTCCATTTATAACTTCACATCCTTTCAATGTTTTTGAGAACATGGGGTTATCTTCAATAAGAGAAAATATAGGAAACATGGTGGATATTTGTAGAGATATTGTAGAAATGAAAATTTGTCATTCCTTAGTGTATTTGGAAGCCAAAGTTCCAATTCCTAGCTTAAATCTTATTCATTATGGGATTAGGATGGCTAAAATTTTATTGGAATGCAAAGATGCCTCTTTTTGAACAAACACATTACATAGATCAAGATCCTAGATGAAACTTACATTATTTGTTGATCTAAAGGGAGATACATTGCACAACAATATTCCTCAGCTACAGGGTTCCAAATTTTATAGGTTAGCTCATGATTTACAGAGTATATACTAAATTGCACTAGTTGGATATGGTTTCAATCTCCTTGAACATGTAATGGTTTAGTAAATGATCTATTTTTTGTGTTTGGAAATGTTTATTGAGTGGTTAGTGGCATTTGTTATAATGATAATTTGTTCTCTTAGGAGAGTATCATCTCAATTTGTAGTTTCCTTAGCTAATCAAGTTGTTGCAAATGTAGCAAACTTCGGCAGCAAGGTGGCTGCAAGGTTTGATGGTCCGAGCAACAATGATAATTAAAGAAGAACATATATAAACATATGTAACATGATTATTGAAGCATACATTGCTAAAATATTGATTGATTTTTCAACATATTTTGCGTCAAGTTATGCAGAAGAACTACTAAATGCATCGCCTTAGTTAACATCAGTCAAGATATATCCTTGGGCTACATTTATGGAAGGAGATGCACTCTTTGTTTCACTTAGAAATGCTTTTATTGTAACAACTGCTTTAATCAAATCTTGACAAAGTTTATCAAAGAGGTAGAGGAAGACAGATAAAATATTTTGACATTCAAAAACTTGGGGAAGGATTGGCCAGGAAAATGTTAATGAGAAATTTTATTGTCTCTTCTTTGATTGGCTAAAATCCTAAGGTATTTATTAGGTTATACAATCATGTAAACCAACAATCAAAGACACATATCAAGTCCAATTAACATTGTTTAAGTCCAAATTTTTTTATGATTAATTGAAAATGGTACATCCTCAGATAATAAGTTGTATTCAAACTAAACTCTTCTCCAATTGTAGAGTGTTCCATTACATATTTAAATATCTATTTCTAAAGACATTAATACACCCATTTTTTTATGTTCATGAAGAAGAAGGTAGCCACCCTGGGGGTGTTCACTTTAAAATGACAAGGAAGAACGTAACATAATCTATTGGAAGAGGTAAATTGGTGGCACTTGATGATCTAGATCAAATATATCACACTCACTATGACCCTAAATTGGATGCCACACAGTTATCAGAAATTGAATTTAGAGTTGTTGGAAGATTAAGAAGGAAGAGAATGATACATTCTAATATGGGATTATCTATGTTTTAAGACCTTAATTTATTATTACCTTTTTCCAAGTTGAAAATGAATAAATATCAAGGGAATAACATTCAATATGAGGCCACAGGAGGTTCTTTGTAATTATATTTGCAAAGCTAGATTGAATACAAAGACACACTTAGACTGTTGTTGGTTATGCTTCATGACTTTCTAGGGTTCCTATTTTATTGTTATTTCAACTTTTTCATAGAGATTGATTAAAGAAGAGGGAAAATATGAAGATCTTATTAGCCATGAGCCATTGTTTCATAAAATAATGGAAAATATAGAGAATATATAGAAGATGATGTTGTAATTATATGAGATCATTTATCAATTAAGGCAATATTTCGAACTACATCACTCTAAACCTACGCAATTGTTCTGATAAGGAAATTGTGTTTATGATTACATCATCACTGATTTCCACATCTTAGGTGTCTTCTAGCTAGCATAATATCTTGCAAGAACATATGAGAGTCAAAGAGAAATAATAATATCAGGTATCGAGTTCGATTTTCCCATGTAGCAATTAGTAACCAGATCCAAATTTTCAAGGACTCAATTAGTGATTGTTGGGAGCATTTAAACATTCAAAACAACAAATGAGCATCTCTAGGCAGTCAGTTAATAGGTGTCAAACTTGTTTCTACAACAACAATTAAGAAATCAATTCCACAATCTTTAGGGATCAAAACTCAATAATGGTTGAGTTTTATTTTTCAAGGCAAAAAATAAAAAATCAAAGAACACGTGGAAGCAATATAACATATTTTAAACAGTCAAAAGCATGTGGCAATCAAAAGGTCAAGACCTAGAAACATATAAACATGATTAAGGTATCAAATCACCAGATCCACATATCAAGAAAAATATTATTCCAAAATCCAAGGAAATTGACTCTAGAAGCTACAATATTTGAGACATCTTGCAACTTGTTCCATATTTAGTTTAGTTTTAGAAATTTTTAATTATTTTGATTCCTAGAGCTTAGTTTTCTTCCTAGAAGTTATATATAGTTTTTTTATTGTAATATTCTATAAAGACCCTCATATTTTTGTAAAGTATGTTATTACATAACTTTTGATCAAGGGCTTCTCGCTCCAATTAATGACAGAATTTGTTTCTTATGTATGTATTTTCCTGTAATTACATAATATTTCTCTACATATATTTGAGGTTGTATAGGACATTGGGAAGGGCTAGGATGAGTATCAACCTCTCTAAGGTCCCTCTACAATGCCATTTTCTCTACTAAGTAATTAATTCAACAATCTGTTTAATTAGTCACCTAGAAATCATTAGATTGTTGTTTTTATGTTATACTTGAATGTATTTGTGTTCACTATAGAGGTTCTTCTATACGTTTATGCTCTTGTTAGATGACTAGGTATTTAGGGAGGATACTTGTTTATCTAATTTCTCTTATATTCCTCTATCAAAACCTTTCAAGATATGTTATCCAATCATAGATGAATGTTGGTGCTTTGACCAGGCCTCTGCAAGAGAAGGCCTTATTTGTTAAGCAGGGATTTGTGACTCATTAATGACCACTTATACAACAAACCCTAGATTCGGCCATTGTGCTTCATAGGTTGTTGTTCAGTGAAAATGAACATTAAAAGCCTTGTAACACTTGAGGGAGCCCCCTTAGGTTCAAGGGCTAGCTTGAACCTAAATCATTAGAGAAATTTTGAGGTCTAAAATGGACCTCGTAGGGAATATTATAAAATAATAGTGGAAATAATAAAATAAGAATAGATTACCTCATCAAGTTTTGGAGGGGAAAAAGAAAAACTGCATTCTCAACTCATATTTTGAAATTATCTCCCTACGATTTTACTCAAATTTCGAGAGGGAACACTTGTTGGATGCTAAATTTAATTTTTCATCCAAGGAGTTTCCATGTTGCATACTTTCAATGGACCCTACTACATGAAAAATGTGAAATACATGAAAAAGCATGATTGCAATAATGTTTTTCATGTATTTCACATTTTGTGTAGTAGGGTCATCAAAAGTATGCAACATTGGTACTCCTTGGATGAAAAAATAAATTTTGCATCCAACAAGTTCTCCCACTCAAAATTTGAGTAAAATAGTAAGAGATAAGTTGAAAATATGAGTTGAAAAAGTAGATATTTATTTTTTTTATATTTTTACCATTTTACTCCAAAAATGGTGAATCACCCCCCATGGTTGACATCATCATATTGAATCCTATTGGTTCTTATAAAGTTTATTTTTTTTGTACATTTTTGTTTTCAGACCCATTTTCGACCTCAAAATTCCTCTAATATTTGGTTGAGTTGGCTTCTCGACACAGTTTCTCAACTAATAGACTGCCTTCGAGAAACATATACAACATTGTGGAAAATTTTGCAAGATGGGAGAAGTATTTTGGGAAAAGGAAGATAACTTCTTAGCTTCCTTAAGAGTATCCCTTGCATAGAATGAGAAGAATTAGTCACCTGATTCTCCTAAAGGAAGAGATGGTAGAAGAGGACGTGGAAGAAATAATCATAAAGGATGGGGGGTAAACACCATCAAGGAGAAAGGTATGATATCCACTACATTCTTTAGGGTAGAAATGGTCATGATGCATCCACATGCAGAATCCATTAGGAAATAATCAACCAAAAATGTAAAGAGGACAAAGGTAAAACACCAAATCCAGTGAAAGGTTAAGCACTTGAATCTGCTCATTTTATTGTCTCCCATTGCAATATTGGAGTAACTAAATATGTGTTTCATACTTCATTTACCTTTTGGAGAGATGCATGTCTTATTGATATAGGTGTAACCTACCATATGACCTTTCAAAAATATTTCTTTGAAGACCTCAGTGACAATGTAGATGGAGCATTTTACTTTGCAGATAGGTCAAGTTTCAAATCATCTAGACTTGGCACCATTGGGCATAAACTACCTAGACTTCATAACTTTCTTCTACATGATGCACTCTACCTTTTAGAGCTATATAGAAGCTTTGTGTCCCTTATTCACATTCACCAACAAGGACACCATTCATATTTTTTATGGCAAGGTTGATATATGAAAAGCGTGAGATAACACCATTATCAAAATTGGTATTGAGGAGGAAAGATTGTTGAAGCTACAAGGAACATCTGCTCGTGCACAAAACTCTGCATATAGTTCTGAATATAATGAAGATGCATTGCCACCAATTCTTCTATGGAATTCAATATTTGGACATCTTAATTATGAAAATATTCATTTGTTGAAAAGAATAATGTTTCTGGTTTTCCAACTATTCCAAGGAAATTGAAGCAATGTGATGCTTATATCCTAGGAAAACATAACAAACAACCATTTCATGATTCTACTTCTAGAGCATGTATAAATTTTGCACTAATTCATTCTGATTTGTGTGGGCCTATGCTTGTTCCTTTTGCAAATGGAAATAAATTCATATTGAATTTTATTGATGTTTACACCATAATGTGTTGGGAATAACTATATAAAAGTAAATCAAAAGATTGTGGAATTTTCAAAAACTTTCATGCATGGATTGAAAATGATGAACAATCACATATTGACTCTCTTTGTACTGATAATGGGAAATAACTTACGTCCAATTAATTTGAAAACTATCTTCACCAACATGGAATTCAACATAAAAATTTTGCCATACAATCCTCCACAAAATGGTGCAGCTGAAAGAATGAACCAGAATATCTTAAATATGGTTTTCTCAATGATGTTTTAAAAAATGTAAAGATTATGTTTTGTGATAATGTAGTTTTATGTGCAATACATATCAAAAATAGATGTCCATCTCATGTTATAAAAAACAAGACTCCTTATGAAATGTGGTATGGCCACATTCCTTCGTTAAGGCATCTCAAGATTTCTGGGTCCACTAGTTATGCCTTGATTCCTAAGGAACAAAGAGGTAATCTTGATGCAAGGAGTTGAAAGTGCATCTTCTTGTGGTATTCTAATACCACTAAAGCATATCGCCTCCATGATGAGGTAAATAAATTTTTTATATTGTATAAAGATCTGTTTTTTCTTGAATCTTCCAAGGCTGACAATATTGTTGACCAATAGCTTGACCTTTTGGATAGATTTATTCATGCAAAATTTTATCATGAATTTGATAATGATATTCCTAAGCTTGAAGGGGGGATCCCTATATTGAATCAATCTATGGAATCTCCTTATGAAGCATTTTCTCCCCCTCATGAAGTAATAACCACTTCTTCAGCTCAAGAAGACCCTTTCAGTGATGTGATTAAGAGGATTCAAAGGCTAAATATTTATGCAGCCCATCTTAATCAACAGAGAAACTTGGACCATATTAGAAAGGTCCTCCAAAATGGATCATTAAAACACTTGAAAGTGTTCATCCTGTTGGGGTTGGAAGACAGGAACTAGAAGTTCCACTAGAAAAAATGGAGGTGATGTAGTTGATTATGATTTAGTTGCTGATATGGATGTTTCTTATGATTGAGAGTTAAAATTTTCTATTTATTTTGAACCAACTTCCTTTAAACAAGATGCCTCTAATGATGCATAGAAAGAAACAATGCAAAAGGAAGCTGGTAGACCCTCCTTTTAGAATCAAAATTAATTGGATACAAGTGAGTCTTCAAGAACAAATAGAAATCAGATGGGTCACTTCACAAGCACAAAGGAAGGCTCATGGAAATATGATTTTCACAAAAATAATGTGTTGATTATGAAGATACCTTTTCCCCCATAGAAAAATGGGCCCCCATCTAGACTCTCTTTGCCTTAACAGCTCATAATGGATGGAGAATCCATAAAATGGATATAAAGATTATTTTCTTGAATGGGGACTTGAAAGAAAATGTTTTATGTCTCAACCATATGGTTTTTTTTGTGAAGGGACAAGAACATAAAGTATGTAAACTCATAAAATCCTTGTATGGCCTAAAACAAGCACCATGAGCATGGTATGAAAGCTTGGTTGAGCATCTTTTGAAATTCAATTTCAATCAATTTTTAATCTTTATGATGCAACTTTATTTGTCAAGAAAGTTAGAAAAAATGTTATCTATATTGTGGCATATATAGATGATCTATAATAATAGGGACCAATGGAAACTATATTGCATCCATAAATAAATAATTGAAGAAAGAATTTGAGATGACATATTTTCGACACCTTCATTACTACTTGGGCACTAAAGTGACCCAACATGCAAGGTATATATTCCTCTCTTAAAAGAAGTACATTGGAGAATCGTTGAACAAATTTGGCACAATTGAATGTAATTATTTTTCCACTGGTCCAATGGAACAAAATCTGAATCTCACATCTAAAGAAGGAAATGAATTTGAAGATGCAACTAAGTATAGACAACTTTTCAGAAGTGTTGTCTACCTCACCACAACTATACCAGATATTTCATTTATTGTTGGAATCATTTCTAGGTTTATGCAAAATCCTTGTGAAGAACATTTGCTTGCTACAAAAAGAGTTCTAAAGTACTTTAAAGGAACTCAAGACTTGGACTCAAATATTCATAGCTGGATGACTTCAGCTTGATTAGATATCTTGATTCATACATTGATAGAGATAAGGAAAATGGAGTGTTAACTTTAGGCTATGTTATGAGCCTTGGATCAAGAGTTGTCTCCTGGAGGTTATGCAAGCAGTTAGTTCCAATAGATTCCACAACAGAGGCACAACATGTGGCAACTACAAAAGTAACCAAGGAGATTGTGTCGCTTAGGAAAGGTCTTGAATATTTACAAGAGAAACAAGTGAACTATACTCCTCTTCTGATTGAAAATACTTTTGCAATTAAATTGGCCAAGAATCCCAAATTCCATGATCAAACTTAACATATCAACAGAAAGTATCATTTTATTCCACATCATGTAGAGGCCAAGACTATTCACATATGACGTTGTTTCACAAATGAGAAAATCGTAGACATTTTCACCAAAGCACTTGGAAGAGAAAAAAAATGAAAAGATTCAGAATGATGCTTGGACTCACAAAAACCCCTTTAGATTAAGGGGGGATCGTTAGACACCAGATCCTTAGGGATTGAGCAAAAATGTGTAAATATGTAACTAGAGAAATTTGAATAGTTAGAATGGGAAGAGACATTGGAATTTGAATTCCAATATCACCTGTATTCATTTATATAATGAGGCTCACATTAATTCAAAACACATTTTAGGGAGATAAACATCCTACCTGATAGTAAGAGTGACAATAAACATGTTTGATTTCATATCATTTAGTATGAGGGTACCCAAATTGCTTATTTCACTGTCACGATAATAACTAAATAACTTTTTATTTACAAAAGTGAGAAGTTTTACATTTTAATATAAATAATATATAGTAAAACATAATTCTACTGGGAAAAAATAGAAGAAAAATAAAAATATAAAATATATGAAAAATATAAAATGAAGCATACTGTAATAATTAAAGAATATAATAACATAAATCATTTTAAAATTTATTTAATATTATTTTTTCAATTAATTAATAATTTACAATTCTGAGGGGCAGCTCAATTGGCAAGCATTAGGATATGAATTTGTGAAAGTATGTGGTTCGAGATTGAAATCTACATCACTAGTCATGTGAGTCGTGTGTTTGATTCACATGGGTTCACCTAGAAGTATAATGGTAGTAGGAGAAATCGGCCTCATTTCACACAAGTATGAGTTTGATTCATTTAACAATTCCTCTAAATAAATAATAATAATAATAATAATAATAATAATCAAAATTTCATATATAAACATTTTTTTATCATTTTAACTACTTAATTGCGCCAAGAGGCACTTTACAACCTAATGTGGAGGTGATGTGTAGGTGTAATGTAAGAAAGTTTTGTCAACAATTTTACATGTCAACTTCATATGTTGAATTTATAATAAGATGTCCAATTTATAATACGTAAAGGATTAATGAGTAAAATTTTACATGTTAGTTAAAAGTAAAATATAACCTAGTTGTCGGAGATGTTGTAGTGTCTGTAAAAAATAAAAGTAATAATAATAATAAAATTCAATTTGTTACATTGTAACTTTTTAGATAAAAGAAAATCATAATATACATATTACATTAAAATATAAAATATATATGTATTCATTACGAAACTTTTTCTTAAATTATTTCAAGTATAATATTCCTAAATTATGTTAATGTAAATAAAAAACTTTTAATCATAACATAAAAATAATAATCATAATTATGTCTTAATAATGCTTCAATAAATACCCTCAGGGGCAGCTCAACTGGCAAGCCTGTGTAAATCGAAGTGTTATGATCAAATTGATTTGAGTCGAAGTCCCCTTGATTAACATGTGTTTGCAGAAGGGGCTATATAGACACCTAGGGATTATAGTGGTAGTAATTGAAATTGACCCAATACCACGCAAATATGATACTAGATTAGTTATTGATTCCCCTAGTCAAAAATAAGAAAATAAAATAATTCAACAAACATCCCAATAAGATCTTAATATGAAATAATATTTTAGTATTGAAATATCAACCACTATTATTCTAAAGACATACTATAATAATTACAATGAAAATATTTATCATTTATTATTTATTATTTTATATTTAATAAAAACATGATTTATTATTTAACAATAACACTTCACAATTACTTTTTAAAATCATTACTATAGCTTTATTGTATAGCCGATTAGATGGTTATTTACTCTACCCAATGTTGATGTGTATAGGAAGTAATTTGCTAAAACTATAATGTCTCATTGTAGATAGTAATATCATGACCTTCAATACCTTCTAAAAGGTGTCTAATCACCTAAAAATATGAGTAAAGCAAATTGTGTAAGGAAAGCTTAGTCAATATCTTTATTCCAAACTTTAATCTCTCTTGAAAAAGCTAACTTTGATTTCCTTTATTTTGATTTTGACAGAGACGTGCTTTGACCATTGAATCCATTTTTCTCTAAAATTGTACCCAAAAGTTTGCAATAAGGAAATGGTACCATTTTCATATGCTACGTTAACTAAAGGCATTAGTGATGTATGACAAACTTTAATTTTACTTTATTTGACATGCTATACCTTCGAGATGACTTTTTCCCAATCTTCTTTTTTCTTTCATGGAATATTTTATATAAATTAAAATCAGTGTGGAGTGTGGTGTTGATAGTGTAGTGAGATTGTAAAATAGATTAATTATGATTATTTTTTATGAATATAATATAGATGAATGATTTATTTAACGTAGTTGAATTTCAAAAAAAATATTTAATAGATTAATTAATATTTTATTATCATTTATATAAAGCGATAAAAATTCAATTAATCTTAAACATGAATGAATAAAGTTGTATAAAGAAAAAGAATCAATTAAAGTCAAAATAATAATAAATATTATCGTAATTTTCATTAGTTTTTTATTGATAATTGAAGTTTGAAAGATACGAAAGGAAAACAGATAGCATCTTTGTACATAATATGTTACAAAATATTAAAAATAAAACATTAATTAGAAATACAAATAGTATAAATATATAAAGTACATAGCGAATTTTTTTTATTAGTGAAATGCTTATTTTTTTTCATGCAAGAAAATGGTCCAAAATTCAATATTTTTTTTAGTGAAAATCTATCTTTCTATCCACCACCAACTAATCATTTCAATCACTATAGTTTTCCTTAAATAATATGATGAATAATCTTTATATTCACCAATAATAACTAATAATTATTATTATCTTTATTAATTAAAAGTAAGAAAAAATTTGACAAAAATCATATCTTCAAATTGATGCGTTTCAAACCATCTAGTGTGGTGAATCGTTGGGTTAAGATAAAGAACAAGCACAGTGTGGTTCATTGTCAGGATAAGATAAAGAACAAGAACAGTGGACAAGATGAAGAACAAGAACAAGTTCTTGTTCTTCATCTTGTCTTGATGATGAACCACACTTGAACTTGTTCTTGTTCTTGTCTTGGTGATGAACCATACTAAATAGTTCGAAAAGCGTCAACAAAACTCTGATGATATAATTTTTACCGATTTTTTTTTTACTTTTCATAATATAAATCACAAAAACCTAAATATATAATATATATATAAACAAAAAATATAAATCTTAAATATTTTAATTATTTTATAAAAAATAAAATATTTAAATATAATTTTTTCCATCATATTTATCTTTATATTTATTTTTTAAAATATATATTTCACACAACTCCTTAAAAAATCACTATAATCACAAACCAATTATAACATTTTATTGTGCGAAAAAGATAGACTCATGACTCATGAACCGATGCAGGTCACCCCAAACATTCTTACTCCCTTCTTGTTCCTAAAATGTATTTTCTTCCCAAGCCTCGATAAATCATCTTCTTCAAATAATTTTCTTTTTACAAAAAGTAGGTAACCTTAAAGTTTATGGAAAGCTTTAAAAAAACTGAAAGTTCCCTTATATAAAGACTAAATCATAGTGTTAAAAAACATGTTTTCCTTTTAAAAAGGTTAGAAGTTTAAATATAAATAGGGGGTACATTATATATGTTTTATAAATTTTATTACGTGTATATTTATAATTTTGAAATTAAATATTATTATTTTATTGATTTTTTTATTACGTGTATATATATAATTTTGAATTTAAATTATTATTATTTTTATTTATTAAATCAATAGGAGCTAATAGAATGGATAACTTTTTTATATTTTATTATAAGAAAAATATTATTTTATTTAATTTTTAAAATATGTATGGGTATTATAACATATTTATAATTAGGCATTTAATGGAAAAAGCTTATCAATTAACATGAATAAAGAGAAAAATTTTTATTTAAAAATAACAATAATATTAAAAAAATTATTAATCTTATTTTTTATTATTATATTAAAAAAAAAATTATTAAACTTAAAGAGAAATTATAAGGAAATTATCAATAAAATAGTAAAATTTAATAAAAAATCTCTTTATTTTGAATACCTAACACAAGAAATATTATTAAAATAAGAATAAATTCTCGAGCTCTATAACAAAATATGCCTTGGACAATTCCCAAAATATCATGACCTAAAAAATGTGGCATCTTTATAATAATAAGTTTAGGATCAGAGTTTAAATAAACTTTTCTTAAAATGTCTTGAATGCACCCACATTAAATCAAATTTTAAAATATTTATTTTTTTTCAAAATTATTATTATTATCATTATCTAATATTTAGGTCACAACCAAGCAAGACACCAAATTGGTGTATGAGACCCCTTGTTTGTGGGACAAGGGAACCACCTCCACGCAAATTGGTGCATGAGACCCCTTGTTTGTGGGACAAGGGATCCACCTCCACGCAGTGATTTGACTGCTAAGTCTACAAAGGCATACATACTCTACCCCCCTCTGGTTTTGAACATGTGACCTCTTAGAAGGAAACACGTACTCTTAACCACTAGGCCCACTCAATAGGTATGAAAATTTTATTAAAAAAAGAAAGTTGGGATCTCGTCTAGTACCATAACATTTCTTGAATATTACCCATAATACTTGCTGGGATGAGATTGAGCACAAAGGCTCGATCCAATCTCTCAAGCAATTACCCCATGATACAAAAATTTGTGTTCTCTTCCAGATATAAACTTTCTAGAATACTCCCGATATCGAAAGGCGTTTACATTCCATTTTAGCTATTTTATATAATTACTTTTCAATGCACTAATTGGAAGAGATCATCAATTTGAGATTGACTTCCAATTTTTTTATTTGTTTTTTCCCTTGCCTCTTTGGCTTCCTTCTTTGAATATCTCCTCAGATCTCTTTTAGAGCTTCCTATATCTAGGTAACTTTTTTCATCTCCCTATTTTAGCAATTGTTTTTCTACATGTCTATTCAATACTTTCCCATTGCTTACCTCTAATTCCTTTTTTGTTGTAGGCATGCTTCCCATTTTATGCCCCTTATTCTATGAGGAGTTATCAACTCATTCTACAACTGGAGAGTTTTTATTGTTGATTGGAGATCTAGGTCGGTGACGCTCCTTTTCCATTTAATTCGTTTCTTTTGAAAGTTCTTTTTCATGGATTTCCTCCTTCTCCTCTTCTAGAATTACTTCTTCCTTCTCCACAACCTCTTTTCTCTTATTGTTATGCAGTGTTTCTGATTTAATTTCTACTTCATTCTCTAGATCAAGATACATGACTTCTACTACTAAAGCCCATTTCCCATTGGTTTGATCACTTTCCTCTTTGTCATTTTCTTCTTGAGACTACAAGACCTTGAAAGGATTTTCTGAGGTCGGTGTTGCATTTCTGCATAATGTGGATTGGAATCTAGATGTTGTTGGTTTCCCTTTGTTCCTGCCATTTTTTTGTGTTTTTCATTGCTCTTCTTGTGTTGATGTCATGTTTGCCCCTTTACCAATTTGTGACGACTTACAATCTCTTGCAAAATGGCCATATTCATGAAAGTATCTACATTTAAAAGATAATTGCTTGTACTAAAGAGTTTGACAATGGGACCATTCTCCCTGTGAGAAATTTATTTATGAGGGAAACCCTTTCTCCAAATCTACTTCAACGCAAATTTTCGCACATGCAAAATGAAATCCTTTGGGTTCAACCCTATCCAAATATTTCCCAAAATCATTTACGAGTGCACGCAGACAATCATAACTGTAACATGAAAGAGGGAGCTGAGGTAGGTTGACCCAAACATGAATTGCAATTGGGATTCATATAAATCAAAGTCCAATGGCAATTTGTTCAAATATATACCTCGGGCCCCAAAAAAATATGGTCCATTTCGAAAAATTACATCTTTGTCTTCCTTAAATTCAATAAGAAAGAAAAAGACCCATTCTCGCATGCATACATTCCAATATTTCCTTTCATCAATGGCTTCCAAGTTTTCTCCAACCATAACTCCATGGATCTTAGGGATGGCCACATTCTTGTGAACTTCCCCACTAAACCCTTTCTAAATATGCCAAGGAAGTTCTTCAAAACATCGTGGGAAGGGCCACTAATGGGATAGTTTCCGTCTTCTTCACAATTTTTTCTTTCGCTTCCTTAGACCTGGTTTTTTTGGAGAGTGAAACTATGAGGCCCTGGAAGGCTGCAACTTCATTCATCGACGAGGGAACAACCCCTCCGAAGCAACCATCTCAAACTAGAGATCACATCTACTTAAAAATAAGTCATATCGAAGAAATTCCTCATACCTTTGAAGCGATGATGGCGACTTCTGTGGGAAAGGCAATGATGGCTTCACAAAGTCAGCGGATTGATCAACAATACATAGAAAAGGGGGAACGTTCAAAAAATCTAGCAGAGGCAGCCTTATTCACCATATCTACCATGACACCTTCTAGACATGCACATATCTTTTCCCTAGGCCTGTGAACAGGGAAACTACAATGACTGAGAAAACCCTAACCGCTAGAAACTAGACGTTCTAGAGCTCCTCATCTTAACTATTTTTTTATAATAATCACATTCCTAACATTTTAAGCTTGCCAAATCTAAGGTGATTTAGGAAGATTTCTTAAAAAATAAAAATAAAGAAATAAAATTCAAATGTAAACAACCAACTTTTCCTAAAATAAATCGAGTTTGTATATTAAAATTAAATCACAATTTTAAATATTTATTATGATAATGATTTTCCTAAATTTTGAACTTATCAAAATTATAATGATTTATCAAAAATTCTCCACATATTTTTTTAATTATATAAAAATAAAAATAAACCAAATTAATTTTAACAAAATTCTCCACATATTTTTTTAATTATATAAAAATAAATAAACCAAATTATTTTTCTATAATATGGAATGAACTTATTTAAATATCAATTCTAAGTATTTTTGCTTATCATACTCTAAAAAAACTTAAGTAATTTTGTAATTTAACTTAAATAAAGTAAATAAAAATAAAATTAAATTCAGAGAACAATCATATAATTAAAAATAATTAAAAAATTAACATAATTTAAAAAAAAAATCAACATTATATATATATAGATAGATTTTAATTTTTATATAGACATAGATTTTTAATTTTTTAGGATAATTAACTATTATTTTATAACTTTGAAGTAAAATAAATCTTTATTAATATAAGTATATTGATAAATTAAAATAGTTAATAATTTTTTTTAAATAAAATAAATCTTAATAATATAAGTATATTGTTAAATTAAAATAATTAATAATTTTTCTAAATTTTAAATTTAAAAATATTTTTATTTTGATAATGAAATTTAGCCAGGATTGGAAAACTTATTACATTAAATCATTGATATGATTTATTCAAAATAATTTTACTAAAATCATTGAATTACGAAAAACTTCCATTCTAAAAACATATTTAATATCATAAATCATCATTTAAATTTATTTATTTTTTGAATATGTTAATATAAAAATGGATATAACACTCGCAAGGTAGTAATTAGACTATTGATTTTTTAAGAACGAAAAAAGCTTAATTATATTATATAAGATATATAATGAGTAGATAGTACATCCTGAGAGTTTGGGGAAGCTAAAGCAATCTGTACAAAATTTTCTAGATGAGATGGGAAACGTAGTATTCCACAAAAGAAACTTTGCCCATCAAAATAGTCAGCCATTTCAGCTTGCCGATAGAAGAAAAAACACAGTTTCATGAAGGAATATAGTATCCTATGTCATAATCAGCTATATTCAGATGTGTCGCTTTAACTTCGACCACTGCATAAACAGAAAATTTTAGTAGTTTGGAAAGATCAATAAACAAAACAGTACATACCTGGGTTCAACAAAACTGAAGTTAAGTACCAGCGAGGGAAAATTCCTAGATGTAGAAAATTTTCGCATCAGATATTACCTTCATGTTCCAGATACCTGATTTCGATAGAAGACCTTCCTTGGATAAAATGTCAGCTTGCTGGTTCTGAGATCTGTAGATATGCTGAATGGAGCATCCTTCCATCCTCCTCCAAAGATACATGATTCTGTCCATCCAGCCTGCAAGATGTGGTTTATTGATATGGTTCTTTCCTGATACATATTCAACAATGATTTTGGAGTCTCCGTAAATCACAAGGGAATGTATGTTTAGGAAATGGCTGAAGGAGAGAAGTCTCGCAGGAGCCATCGCCTTGGCTTTACAATTGGTACCCTTCCCCCCATTCCAGGAAATAAGATATTGTAAATTTTCCTCCATAATGATGTGAACCCCACAACCACAAGAGCTATTTTGAGCTGCTCCGTCAAAATACGCTCTTGGAAGCATCATATGATCATGTGTTTGTTCTTTTTTATTAGACTTTTTTCTCTTGGAATATTTTGCAGGTAAAGAGTTATAGAGGGATACAATACTATCGAGAACACCCATGAAAGGCTCCTTTTTGTCCTTGAAAATAATATGATTCCTCCATCTCCATGTGCACCAGAGGACAATAATAACTAAAGGCCGCCAGGACTCTTTCTAACCACTCCACCAAACGAAGGCTTCTTTTGTAGAGGCATGAACAATATGAGGGAAACCAAATAAATCAGCCAGGGCACGCGAAAGTTGCTGCGTTTTATGACATTGAAAGAACATGTAATAGTTTCTTTCCTCAGCAAAATTGCACATTAAACAGTACCCAAGTCCAGAACAACTCCTCTTCTGCAAATTATCCCATGACAGGTTTTTGTTGTGGAAGACCGGCCATGAGAAATATATGGTTTTGGAAGGACATCCAGATTTCCAAAAAATTATTGGAAAAATTAGGCTAGTAAGAGTAGCCTTTAAACTTATCAGGTTTGAGTAAATACCCTTTACACGTACAGGGACCATTCCTTTTGTGTCTTTCCAAATTAGGACATCATCTTCCAAAGAACGGTAAATGCCACAGTTCCCCAAACAGTCTCTGATCTTCTCCCACTACCGAGCCAATACATCAAGCATCCCCATATTGTCAGCATCTTTCCAAAGAGGGAAAGGGCCCTGTCATGCTGTAATAAGCTTGTTCCAAGAGAAATAACCTTTCCTATGAAAGAAATTTAGAAGAATCTCAGGCAAAATGATATCCTCCCCCCCCCGCTCAAGAATGGGTCAATCCGAATGAGTATCCTATTACCAGTCTGGAAACTCCATACCAAATTTTTTAAGAAATAATCTTCTACCTTATGGAAACTCATCCATATTTCCGATTCGTGAGTGGATCCAATCTTTCCCAACCTGAACCAATATGAAATATCCTTGTTGGCCATATATTTTTTCTTATTGTATTGCTCTAGGGACCCTCTCCAAAAATCCCTCTCCAAAGAGACCTAAATATTAATGCCTTTCCAAAGGTCCGTAGATCCAAAACGCCCCATCCTCCAAAATTCTTTGGCATAGAGATATCTGATAGTCTAGATAGGTGATATTTTCTTTGTTCCGACTGACCACCCCATATAAATTTTGCAGTTAATTTGTTCATCATATGAATGATACTTGCAGGAAGAAAAAATAAGTGAGCGCAGTATACAACAAGTTGAGTTAGAACTGATTGAGCTAAAACAACTCTGCTTGCCAAGGAAAGGCATTTGAATTCCCACCTTGAAATCCTTTTATAATACCTGTCTAGTATCCATTGCCAGTCCGATTTAGAATATCCCTTAGCTTTTAACTGAAATCCTAAGTATTTCATTCCATCCTTGATGGACCGCGCCTCTATCCCAAAAAGAGAGGATAAACATTCTATAAGTTCCAAATTAACATCATTATGATAGAAAGATGATTTGGATTCATTTATTTGCAAACCTATAACTTTTTGAAACCTTTTCAGGATGTCATGAAAACATACCCAGGTTAGTCTGCACAACATTCCAAAAATAAGTATGTCATCTACAAATAAATTATGGGATATATAATTCTTTCTGCAAATCTTCAATGGACAACACCAGTTTTCACTAACCACCTTGTTGATATGGAGGCTTAATGAATTCATTGCCAAGATAAATAATAAAGGGGATAGGGAACAGCCTTGATGCAGTCCTCTGGCAGCTAAGAAATAAGAGGAAGAAAGCCCATTTATAATGATGGCATAATTAACTTGCTCGACACAGGCCATGATCCAGTTTATCATATTAGAGTTCAAACCAATTTTTGCAAGTAAACATCTCATGAAACCCTAGTCTGGCCAATCATATGCCTTTCAAAGATCAATTTTCAATATGACTGCTTCACTTTTTCTAGTATGCATGGTGAACAAACTTTCCTGTGTGTTCACAATAGCATCCAATATATTCCTTCCTTTTAAAAAACCATGCTGATCCTTAGTTAAAATTCTAGAAAAAAGTGTCTTTAATTCTTTTAGCAGTGATTTTTGAAATGATTTTGAAGGAAATATTACAGAGGGATATAGGCTTGAAATCCTGAAAGGAGCCTGCTTCCAATTTCTTTGGAATGAGTGCTATTAGAGTGGAGTGAGCTGATGTATGCTGCTCGATATTCGAGATCCTTCAACCATCCTCAACAGATCATGTTTAATAAGGTCAAAGAAATGGATGAAGAATTCAATCATCCAGCCGTTCGGGCATGGACACTTATCCTTCTTGAAGGATTTCATGACTCCTAGCAGTTCTTCCTCTGTTATTGGCTAGAAAAGGCACTCATTTTACGCATCATCAAATATTTGTGGGTAAAGATCAATGCCCCATAAAATGTCCTATATCCTGCTATCTCCCGATCGCTTATATTGATTTTCAAAAAATTTCATAGCTTCATTTGAGATGTCTTGTTGTGAGTGAAAAAAGCCTCCCTGACCATCATTTATCTTCCATATAATGTTTTTCTCACATCTGGAATTTGCAAACCTGTGAAAAAATTTTGTGTTCTTGTCGCCTTCTTTAAGCCAAATAGCCCTGCTTTTTAGTCTCCATGATGCTTCTTCCTGATCCAGAATCTTTTTCTTTTTCCTTTCAAGCTCCTTTATACGACATCTCATATTAAATGGAAGTAAGTGAGCAGCCAAAACTCCAGAAATGTTGTCCAATTCCAATTGTATTTCCCTGAGAGCCATCCTGCTACGTTGTTTTTTCTTGTATTGCCATTCTTTAACAATATTTCTAATGGAAGATAGCTTATCCCTAAAAGTCATATAAGGGGGCATATTATCTCTAGGAGATAAATCATTCTAAGAACTTATTATAAGTTCATTGAATTTTGGATCTTCTAACCATGATGTGTTAAACTTGAATGGGTACCCTTTTCTAAAACCCTTTTCTCTCCAACTAAGAAATATCGGTCTATGGTTCGATATAAGGCAATTTCCGATGGTTGAGGTTGGCATACCCAGTCTGTCAATGATGCTAACATGTAAAATAAATCGATCAAGTCTTTTGGCAATATATGCCCCTTCTATCCTTCCGCTGTCCCATGTAGGTTTCATTCTCGGCGGGTTTATGTTGACAAGATTTCTGTGTAGCAGCGCATATCTGATGCGATCAGCAAGTGGATCTTTTTTCCTGTTGTTCCCCCATATTTCTTCAGAGTTTAGAGTAATATTTAGATCCCCCACGATCATCAAAGACTCAATGTCAAATATTTCGAATGTAAATGATTTTTCCCAGAATATGAGCCTATTCTTGTAAGGGGCATAAATGTTCAAAATGTTAATAGGACAGTCCTTGCCCCGAATAGAAGCAGAGATGAGGATGCCAAAAAAGCATTTGTATGCTGTAGCCCTAATCCAGTCGGGGTCCCATAATATCGCTAAGCCCCCAGATAGACCTTTGGCCTCCGAAGCAGCGATATGCTAGGTAGGGAACATTTTTCTGAAATAGGAAATAGAGATAGGAGTATTATGCATGGTTTTCTAGATTAAGATAATTTTAGGTTGGGTCAAATAAAATAGATTCTTCAGGGCCAAAAATTTTTGGTCTACCCCGAAACCTCTTATATTCATAGAAAGAATGAAATTCATTGAGGGTTCTTCTCGGGTAGACTTGCTCTAAGAGGCCCATTCTCAGATAGATCAATGATAGGAACATATATAAGAGAGAGATCACGTATTCCTTTGCCTGCAGAATCCATCCTTCCCCTGAAGAATTTGCTACCCCTGTTATTTTTTCTCCTCACAGTAATGTTTTTTGCGGAGTTTGGGCCTATATGAGGAGGAGAAGGCTTCCCAGGTTTATGAATAGTTAGGCGTCGAAGTTCAAGCGATTTCTTTCTCAAGAGGTAATCAAGGCCGCCACTTATAGAGTTAGTAGGTGAAGAAATAAAGGAATTTAAAGGAGTAGCTGATACATAAGGCTTTTTTCCTTTCTCAGATGGACGCATTTTCTTTTTTGGTGATGGGGAGGATGATGGAATAAATGTAAAGTGGGAGCCCGCAGTAAAATCATTATAAGGATGGGGGAGTGGATTAGGGAGAGGAATTTCTTTATTAGTAGGGGGTTCGGGGGGGCATGCAAAACTGGTTATAATCCTTCTTACTGAGTGGGGTGGCTGACCTTCTAGAGCATTCAGGCAAAATGCAGTGGCTCAAGGGATTTAATGATGGGGAAGAAATTTCCTGTGAATTTAACTTACATAGGGAAGGTGGAGTGTGGTAGAATTTATTTCTAGGAACAGTGGCCCTTACGAGACACCAGATTCTGTGGGAGATAAACTGATTGAAGGTGATAACTTTGACATGCCTGAAAAATGAGACTTCATCTTATGCCTGTTTGTTGTTGGCTGGAATTTTCCTTGATACATCCAACCATTAAAATTGACAGGTCGATGAGGGCAGTTTTTGATTAAATGACCTATCTTATGGCATGCCGAGCATCTGAATGGGACTCCCGAGAAGTCCAATCTCTGATTTATCTTTAGGTCTCTCCATGATAGCTCGATGTGATTAGGAAACCCATCCCTGTAAGCTTTTTCTATGAGGATCCATGCCACACGCTTGTCTTTTTCCCCAAGACATTTTGGATCAACATAGACACATCTTCCTATAGTGTTTCCTATCTCGGTTAGAGTTTCCTTTGACCACAATTCAAGAGGAAGACCGGGAAGCTTGACCCATATCAAGTTATTTGAAGAAGTGTTCTTCAACGAATTGTAACCAATGTACCACTTGTAAAGCGCAAGAAAACTCTTTCCATATACCCATAGGAGATTCTGAATAATATCCAGATCTCCAGCACTCAGAAAATGAAAACAGTACCAATCTTTCATGAGTTTTGCTATTATAAAAATATAACCCAACAGTGGTTTCCATTGAAGTCCAAGCCACTTTCGCATCTTGGCATCATCCATCT
>APFE030946536.1:0-24530 GCA_000404065.3 Pinus taeda | reverse complement strand
GGCTTGATAATAATTATATAAACAAAATAAATTCATATCTCCATAAATACTTATCGGAATCGGATGATCTTTGGATCAATCCTACACCTCTCGACGAGAGGGATCCAATAAAAAATATCAGCTGACATAAATAAGCTGACCCACATGGAGCTTGGCCCTAGTTGCCAATTTAACAGTTTTCCATATGTGAAAATATATATTGCAAAAAAACCGTCTTCGTGTTTTGCTGAAAATAACTTTGTTTTTTCTTTCACTGTAACCACCTTCCATATTTAATACGAAGATATATTTACCCATTTATTATAAAGTTCAAAGAATGGGTTCCCTTTATGGAGTGTTTGATTTTCCAAACTCCTAAATTCCTAATAACCTCTTAGTTTAATTTCAAGCCTTACCCAAATTACTTAATCACTATTATTAAATTTATTTTTAACAAAATAAACAAAAGTATAAGTAAAAAAACTGTCTTTGTGTTTCGCTGAAAATAGCTTTGTTTTTTCTTTAACTGTAACCACCTTCCATACTGTCATATTTTGCACTCCATATTATCCATTGCTCAAGGGGAACCGGGGAACCACCTTCCATCTTTTGAACTCCATATTCATATTATCCATTGCTTAATGGGATTCCAGCACTGATCAAAAATTTGACTCGCCAAACCCAGAATTCATTGGTCAATGGCTTCCCTCTGCGCCACTAGTTGATCTTGTAATAATTGGATTCTTTGGTCAATGGCTTCCCCCTGTGCCACTAGTTGATATAGTTGATCTTGTAATAAATGGATTATAGTTGATCTTGTGATAATTGGATCCTTTGTGCCGCTAGTCGATCTTTTAACAGCCAGATTGTCTGTCCCTGCATTTCTTTTACCTCTATTCCTTTATTGCCACTATTCGGTGACACTAAATTTATTTTACCTCTGTTCCTTCACTGCTACTGTTTGGTCTTCATGTAACACTGCCCCCTTGAACATGCTGGTCACCACATAGGAAATGACATTGAACATGCTGGTCACCACATAGGAAATGACATGTGACCATGAATTTACTCGGAACGACACTGAATTTCTTTTACCTCATGTTCCTTCACTGCCACTATTTGGTCTTCATGTAACACTGCCCTCTTGAACATGCTGGTCACCACAACGGATGACATGTGACCATGAATTTACTCGGAAATGACATGTGACCTTGAATTTACCATGGGAAATGACATGTGACCTTGAATTATGAGAAATATCATGCCCCAACTAGGATGGCTTCTCATTGTTCTATATATTAATCCAGTTCTTCACAAGTAGCCTTTACCCTGAAAACCAATATAATAATTAAATTACACTAAGAAAAGTGTTGTTGGTGCACATTGCAAGTAATAAACTGTAAGCACTGTTCCTTGGTTTACAAGGAATTTCAAGTGGACTTTCTTTAACATCGATTTACACTTTTCCAATTTATATTTTTCTTTTAACCTTGATTTCCTCTAGAAAAAGGAAGGATAAACCTACGTGATGGTTCATGAGAAAAGCTGGCACATCAATTTATACTGGTTTACCGAGATAACAATAAAATGTCCACAAGGGCAAATCGCAGGTTATTACAACCTTCGTTTTCCCACCTTCATCGACTGCTCATCAGGTGGTGTGCATTTGCAGCTGGAAAGCCATAAAAACAAAAATGTTGTCCTGCAACTTCGCTAAGCACGTCCATTTGGAGCTGGAAAACCATAAAAGCAATGATTTGAGATAACTCGAACAGGTCACTGATCCTTTTCAGAAGCACCAGTTGGACCGCTCTGAATTTTAAGAAGTTGAAGTCCAAAATGTCAGGCCAGATCTTTCTAAAGATGAGAAAGATCTAAAAATGAATCTATTAGTTAATAACCAGAAGCTGCTTTCTCATCTTTAGAGATATATTTTTGAGAAAGATCTAAAAATTAATCTATTAGTTAAGATAAGCAAATTAGATATATATTTTTGGGAAATACACTGACCATGGTGTGGGTCTTTCCATATCCTGTTTGACCATATGCAAAAATGTAGACATTGTAACCATCCATTACAGATCGGATCAATGGTTGTGTATCCATGCAAATATCCTCTGCCATTTCATGGACAAACACAAGTTAGTAATTGTATACAAATTATATCAGAAGACGAGATCAAAAGACTCTTTAAGTAGTACCTTGTGTAGCAGATGGCCCAAAAACCTTACGGCAATTGGATATCCTCTTTACATCTTTGCCTATTTTGGATTACAGATCGGATCAATGGCTATGTATCCATGTAAATTTCCTCTGCCATTTCATGGACAATAACAAGTTAGTAATTGTATGCAAATTATGTTAGAAGACCAGATCAAAAGACTCTTTAATCAGTACCTTGTGTTGCAGATGGTACTGAAAACCTTATTAAAATTGAATATCTTCTGTACATCTTTGCCCATTTTGGATGTATTGACAAGGAGGGACCCATCTTCCCCAATAAATCCCCACTGCACTGAGCATCAGATTGACCTCCAAAATGGGGTTTGATTCTGCAGTATACACTTATGCTCCCTAAGCCCCAAGAAAACAGTAAATATGATACCTTTGGTAGGGCTATTATAAAGGATCTCGTTTTCTTGCAGAACTCTGTGATACCCACTAGCAGCATTAGAAATTCTTGTGACCTGGTTATCTGTTAAAATAATGTTTAGAAAGAAAGAAGTCAGTGTCATTCCTTATAATAGATTGCTCAGTTAGCAATGCACAACAAAACAAATGTAAAGCTTATCAAGTTCGAACATTAAAGAAAATAATAATCCCCTATTAAATGTCGAGGTGTGGAAGTGTCTGGTTTTAACTTACGAAGCAATTCTAAATCCCTTCGCCACTCTGGCTGTAACACTTGTACATCTTCCCGTGCTCTAAGTATGTCTCTTATGTCCTGAAAATCATATCCATTGTTTAATAAAATGAGCATTGTGAAGTTTCTAAAAGATGGTAATCAATAATGAGACAGTCGTGGATCACAAAATGATAAACGAGTTTGCTTTAGTACAGCAAAAGCAGTATTCGAGTGATTTAGTTTCATTATTTCAAACAGAATCAGAAAAAATTGTGATCTGACTGCATATTTAGGAAAACCGGTGCTCCCTGATTGCATACTCTGTGACTGCACATGTAAGATACAAGTCTTTAACATGTTTCCTACTAGCCTACTCTAGGGCAGCAGGGAGATGTTGGGATGAGGTTCACATGGGATACTAGTAATCAGGCTTGAAGCTACGCTGGTTATCTCATCATCATGGAAACAAACGCAATGCAAACATGGTAGGATAGTCTTCCTAGATTGGCAAAAAAATGTTCTACAAATCACATATGCATTTCTTCATCAAACAATAGTCCTCATTATACTGAATCAAATGGAGACTGAATTTATTTAGTGCTGTGGTACATTTTGTTTACATTTTTTATTTCCCTGCACAGCATCAACATTTTATTATGTTTAGTGAAAAGTTAAAATATTACTAACCTTAACTTCTTTTCTTTGATGTTCCTGACTGATATGCAAAGGTTTTAGATCCTGACTTTGAAAGTCACCATTTTTCTTGTCTGGGGAATCCGAAAGGAAATAATTGTCTTGATCCTGACTTTTCTGAATCTTCAGAGCAAATTAGAGTTAACATAAGACGAAAATTGCCGATGGAATCTCTATAGCATGTATTTATGGTTGATACTTTTTTACTTCAAGCAATGTGTTAAGTCATTTCCCTATCATTTCCCTATGAGGGAGCTAGATAATAGATATTACTCATGAAACCTATGGATATAGTGCAATCAGATAATTTGTATTTCATTTTGCATCGAGGGCAATTGATGCTCACCACGGAAAATTTATCTTGTCTATTCTCCGCAAAAATTGCAATGATAAGATTCATGAATGCTTGCATCGAACCCTGCTGCACAGCAACAAAGAGTTAAAAGCATGAACTCTTGAAGACCTAGTGTTCAATATGCTTAGAGAAAATTTTCATATCTAATATGTATGACTGAACAAAACTAGGGTTCTGAAGCGAATTTTGCATTTAGAATGTTTTGTGCTTAATCGAGTAGGATTAGTGCAAAAGCATAGGTATGATATTTGCATACCGGTGCAGCAGTTTGTATGGCTTCAACAAGGTTCCGATCAACATTTTCCTTTTCATTTGTTATTTCTAAAGCAAACCGCTTTAATGAAGCTCCCATTACGTCTGTCAACCATAGCATGTGGTTAGGGATGTTAAAGCAAATAATTTTTAATTTTCAAGCATGAATAGTTTCTAGAACTTGAGCATGATGAAATCAACTCAATAACCACACATTAATTGAACCTTTAGATTGAAAGATGTCATCGAGTCATTTTTCTCCCCCATCCATGTTTCTAATTGATGGGTTTGGCTGAATTTCAGGGTCCCTTACAGTCACACAAGGAGTTGAGTGTTGAAGGAAATTTCCTGTGTTTCGTAGAACCATGGGGGACCTCAAACGGCCTGCATATTTCCAAGAGCCATTTCCTCCACACTGTTTCTATTCATAATAAGCCTTCAGCGCCAATATAGAGTCAACAATCTTTGTTGTAGAACCCGACTGCAAGCTTTCCTCAAGGCAGAACAAAAACTTGTTAAATATTTAAAATCAAAGATTCAAATGCAGACATCCATACAAATATCAACATGATTAGCATGCTCACCTGCTCTTAATGAGAAGCTTCAAAAGTAGGCAACTTCATCTCTTCAGCAGATACAAGAAAAGTCCTACATTCTCAAAATATTGAGAGGCATATAATGGTTACAAGTACAAGTTACAGCTTTAGTGATCAATGATGATTTGTAACGACCTGCTAACTAGCATAAGTCAATTAACAGGGTACAAAATGGAAGGCTGGATTTCAAGACAATAACAGGTTTTGTAAAATATGTGAACATTCCAATGGGCATAAATGGTATCCCATCTTAGACAAGTCTCCTGGTTGAACCCTGTTGATAAAATTACATAAAATGATACTTCTCAAGCATAGATGAAACTCCTCCTCAGATGGCTCGCATGACATATCAAGAGATCCAACCATGCTCTTTATCCATGTTGTAGCTTGAAATATTTTATTAGCTGTAAAATATCATACATAACAAGAAGTGTAGTTAAGGTCAAAACCCTAAAGGTATCAGTCAAAAGAGAACTTATTTCAATCCTAGAAAATAGAGCCCTTGTTAAACATGATATATAATCTATATGAGAAACTATGATCAAAGTTCAAACCCCCCAAGCCAGACTGAAAATGTGGGTTTAATAAAGCACCGAGGCATATGCAACTCAAATCCAAAATCATACATACTAAAATTTGATTTGGTCAAATGAGAAGATCCATTCATATTGATATAGAGATACTAGATTATTCTAGAGAAGAGTTATTCAACGTAGCAACTTAAGATCAGTAACTGCACGAAATAACAATGAGGCCTGAGGGATTGATGTACTTGTTCACACACAGATATGAAACCAATAACGAATGAATGTACTGGCAGGGCATTTGAGATATCTATAAGAGGGTATTTATCAGGGTTTTTTATCTAAATATGTGAAATCAAGTTGCTATTCAGTGCAAGCATGAAAAAGCTTAGGGTTAGCTCTGTACTTTATAATTAACAACATAACAAGATACATAGCATCAAAAACAGGGGAAATGAGCCCTAATTTAAAGCCCAAGTCATCATAAAAAGATAAATTGAAAAACTAAATATAATACTATTAGTTCACATGTTTCCTTTGCTTAAAGTGAAGCCAAACGACCATCACAGATGCTCTTAGCTTGCAATCTACTACCTTCTTCTATGTTAGAAACTTGTATATCCATAGCAGTCCTGCACATGTCTGCAAATGCCTCATGCCCTCTCTAACTAAACAACTTCTAGGAGGAGGATAGGGAGAAGTGTTGGGACGATATTATGTTTAAGATATGAACTCGCATATCTACTTGAACTTGTCCATGTTCTAGCCTCTCTAGTAGACAAGCCTTAGCTTTAGCCCTATCTCTTTAGTCTCTCTTAGCCTTAGTCCATCTACGTCCTTGCCATCCGATGTTATGAGAAATCCATCTCTAAGAAAAAATCAAAATACATCCGCTAAGTGAGTAGAGTCAGTCTAAAGCCGAATGCACTCCTTTGTGTTGGGGTGGGACCATACAACAGTAGGTTGGGTCCAGGCCAGAAGTTTGTGTGGGACTACCTATTAAGAAAAACCTTCTCAATAAATACAATTACGAGAGAAAATATTGAAATCTATACCCAATGGGGAAGGGACCTGCTTACGCCTCCACTAAAGCCATTAAGGATCAGCTGAAGGTGTGTCTCTTGATCCTCTAAATGTTCACGCACCACCTCAATGGCCTGCGCCTACCTTACTACTGGAAGTTAAGAGATTGATTTTGGTTGATTTCGATATTCTTGACTGAAAAAGTCAATAATGAACTCGAAAGAATCAATCGTGCCAAGTCTGAACTTCGAGCACTGATTTGTGGCATTAATGGCATGATGTTGTCGCTGCTTGTTCACACGTATTGTAAGTTGTAGTGGACACAACGCTACGCCTTCTTGTGCGCAAAAGATTGCCAATAACAGAGGCAAATTGCTCTTGGCAGTGATGCCCTCCAACATGGGTCGAAATCTGCTATGCCCAACTGCCAACTATTATCTGCACTAGTACAGATCATTGGAAGGAGGGCAACAAAAATAGGCATCTTTGATTGCCTGGATCTGCGCAGCCAAAGCCCGCAGAGAAACACCTATCAGCGTAATAAAAATAAACAAATAAGATAGCTTAGCACAAATATTGGTATCATGGATAAATATTTCAAATGTACAAAGCTTAGCAATCAAGATAAGAGTCATAAATGCTTGCTACCACAAAATTGAGGAAAACAACAATAATTCATTTCTATTTTCAAAAATACTTACTACAAATGACAATATTTATCTATATTTTTA
The DNA here is from genome assembly GCA_000404065.3 of Pinus taeda. Lineage (NCBI taxonomy): Eukaryota > Viridiplantae > Streptophyta > Pinopsida > Pinales > Pinaceae > Pinus > Pinus taeda. Next base: position 17,532 of record APFE030946536.1, on the reverse strand, counting down.
AATATAAATAGAGAGCACATATATTGTTCCAAAAGCTTAAATGTCGACCTGAGTTTTTGATAGTTTTATAGAAGCTTCAGATCTTTAGTCTCATTTCCCTGTAGCCCCACAACTTTCAAAAGTCTAACTTTCGAGCCTTTGAAACCTAATGGAAAAATATATAACATAGTGCATAAAGTCTTTACAGTTCCACAGTTTACCCACGAGTGTGCTTTCTTTTCATCCTCATATTTCTCTTCACATGATTTCGTCTCTTCTATGTTCAATGCTTTCCATTTAGTTTTCAAAACAGTTCCCATATCCTTGAAAATGGTATTTGGATTCTCATATTTCACCTATTGGTAATATAACATAATGAATTGGAGCACTTGATTATCCATTTAGTTTTCAAAACGGCTCCTATATCCTTGAAAACGGTATTTGGATTCTCATATTTCACCTATTGGTAATATAACATAATGAATTTGAGCACTTGATTAAAATGAGCTTTCTTCAAAAAACATGTGAAGCATTCATATAATAAAAATCAAACTCTTTCTTATACGACAATAATCACATATGCAGAAGCAAATCAGAAGGGCATCAAATATTTTGTTTAGTTTACAACAGATTAAAGTAGTGTATGACATTGCGGATGACATCACGGAAATCTGCATTTTTTTCTACATGCATGTGATGATAAGATGGAACACTGAAGATCATAAAGAATCTAAAATCCCTTCAGGGCACCACTCTCAAAAAACTTTTGGGTTAAACTCCCTTTAGAATAAAAACAATTAGCATTTGGTTTTCTTCAAGATCGACCTTTGTTTGCTCGTAAGACCCACCTGAGTCCATCGTCCTTGGAGGAACAAAATATATGTTGAAGAAGGTTTCTTTGGCCTCTTTGAAGCCTTCTTTATAGGAGTCTATAAAGAATTTATCCTGATGGGCAGGAAATTGTTTCAAAAGTAGACTTTTGGGTTAATTCCCTGCAGAATAAAAATAATTAGCATTTGGTTTCCTTCAAGATTGATCTTTGTTGGCCCGTAAGACCCACCTGAGCCCATTATCCTTCGGGGAAGGAAATAAATGTTGAAGGTGGTTTATTTTGCCTGTTTGGAGCCTTCTTTATAGGAGTCTATAAAGCATTTATCTTGATGGAAAGGAAATTGTTTCAATAAGTTACAGCATCATCAATAGCAGGATGGTTCTCCTTATCGCTTCACCTTAATCTTACTAAAGAACAAGGTATCAAGTGTAAGGGATTGCTATGTGGAAATCATGCTTCACCAACAAAATATGAAATTAGAGGCGATGAGCTGACTTGAAATTATCAACAAAACAAGGGATCCAATGGTAAATGAGTGGTCACTAGAGGTTTTGAAATTTAAAAATGGGCACCAAGGAATGTGCCCATCTTTCCATTGCATTAATCTTGTACTCTATGCATTAATGGATACATATTTCCATGCATACAACCACAGGGATCCCATAGTGGATTGTCGATGGTGGATTTTAAAGACATTTTCAAATGGTGAGTCGATAGTGGATTGTCGATGTTGGATTTTAAAAACATTTTCAAATGGTGAGTTGTTGGTGGAGTGGACAATGGAATTGTTGGTACTTGGTAAAATGAAAGTGCTAGAATTTGTGTTCAAGCAGTAGTCAAGAAAGGTGAAAATCATTGTGATCAAGCAGTATTCAACGAAGGTGAAAATCATTGAGCTTTTAGCATACACAAGCTCCAACTAGATTACTTCAATCAATCTGACATAAGTTATATCTATCCATTTATAAATTAATATTTATCCATGATACCAAGGTTTTAGTTGATTAAGCAAAGAGTCCCATGCATAGAGCCAACTATTAGTAGCACCATCAATAATAGAATGCTTAACCACTACATTGCTCTTTAAATGCTAGTTGTTCTGTGTGCCATGCAAAAACAATACATGCAAGCAAGAAACTGAATAGTCAATGGCTAGGGCTTGAATTCCTCTCTTCCAAGATTGGTGTGGTAGTAGGATTTCCCTCATTGGGCTCATTCACTATCTCTCCATTCTCTATGCACACAATATTATAAGAAGTTTACAAGAAGGTGGGGATGGGAAGAAATAATAGAGAACGAATTTTGAGCCAAGGATGTTGACGGATGATGGGTGTGGGGGTGAAATATTAGAGAAAACAAAAAATTGTGAGCCAAGGATGTTGATGGGCTTTGATGCTTTTTGGATCAGTATGTTAAATCGATCCATGCACTTGTCACAAAGGTTTTCCTCCCTATCCATGGTTTCCCTATATCAGGAATCATATTATGATTATATGTGAAGGGATACCAAGTTCAAACATAGTTCAGGTGCCAGCTAGGAAAATATGAGAATATGCAAGTAGGGAGTGCCTTGTGGTACAACTTGATAACATCATACATGGGAATTGGTAAATCAAGTTCACAAGAACTAGAAGAAAATTTTCCCATAACTATTTCTCCAAGGGATTAGGACATGAGTTGCAAATTGTTATATCATCTAAAGGATATGAATGTGGCAAAATAAGCACAGGAAGCAAGGCTGGTAAATCAAGTTTACAAGAACTAGAGGAAAACTTCCCCATGGCTATTTCTCCAAGAGATTAAGACATGAGTTGCAAATATTTATATCATCCATAGGATATGAAGGTGGCAAAATAAGCACAGGAAGCAAAGCTAGCAAGCCCATAAGGCATCCTATAATTGTGGGATCATAGGGGAATTCTAGTATCTCACAAGAATCAAAAGCTAATTGGTGTTTCGGCCCTACCAATAATTTTGTAGAAATGGCAGGTCCAATACCACATCTCAAGTTATTAGATATCGACATTCATATAAAAAAACAAGGGAGATCATCTTAGAATTTATGGTAGTGAATTAAGGAGAACAAAACCTCTAAACTCCTCTATTTCTCAGAGAGTGAAAGATCTTGTTGAAGATGGAAATAGAGTTATGAAAGGATATTATTGGCAATTAGATAAGATGACGGAACAAATTCAAATATCAAATTGACCATGAGAGTTATGATGAATCCAAATTCATAACAACTATAGAGATAGAGGAACAATAAAGTATTTTTTTTGAGATTGTTTTCTAGATTAATCACATAGTCACTTTTTTGGTCGGTGTTTTGAACCAACTAATGTGGTTCACCCTCAGGACATAGAAGAAAAATCCGACCTATACAAATTTAAATAGCTGAGATGCATCATGTTCCACATGTCAACATGATGAACCACAGTCGTTGGTTCGAACCGTCGACCAAAAAAGTGACAGATTAATCCGAAAAACAATCAAAATGAATAAAAAAAGCTTAGTATCTGAGAATAAAATACTTATGTTTAACAAGATGACCAAATCATAGGGCGATGCTCTATCACATACTAGACAAGTAAGAAATTGAGAAACCCAATCTAACCAATGAACATTTGGAAATGCAAGCATTGAGCTGAGCATCACATACTAGACAAGTAAGAAGTTGAGAAACCGAATCTAACCAATGAACATTTGGAAATGCAAGCATTGAGCTAAATTTCTTACCCTTCTACGGAAGATTCAAAGCATGACAAAAAGACAAAAAAAGCATTGGTCTAACAGAACTCAAAACTAAAGAAGGCTATAGTTTGAAATTGATGGTTGCACACAACTAAGAGCAGTTACAAATATCCCTCAAATGCAACATGACTATGTATAACATAAGATAACCTCATAACCAGCCTAAGAGGATGGGCTCAAATTCTCAACAATGACCTAGCTTTACCAAAACCATCAATATTTAAAGTTTTTTTTGTTTGTTTTTCAATTAAGAAATGTCCAAGGTCTCTCCATAGATAGCTTGACCCTAGTCACTCCTCGACAAGTTAAATCAAAGCTGATTTTTTTGTCTTTATATAAAGAAAGGTCCAATGCCTCTTCACATTTAGCTTGACCCTTGTCATTCCTCGACAAGAATAAGTCCAACATTGTTTGTATTAAGTATATGTAAATCCTCATTCAAGAGAAAACCAAAGGCACCTATAGTGTGTCGCTTAACCAAATAAATTCCAATATCAAACACCAAATTGGACCTTAGATTCATCTAGGAAGAAAGACTTCTTGAATTTTTAAAATGTCAAGTTCATAAGTTCCAACATACTTGTCCTCAATTCCACACTATAAGTTTGATCTCATCACCCTGTAGGGAAAGGAATTACGGCTTAGAACTGGTCATTATAGTTTGTTCCAAATTTTATGCTACTCATGAGATGGACCGGAAATAAACAAGAAAATAAATTAGCATATTCTTGCCAAGGGATACGGAGTAAGACTAGAATTTCATCGGTTATTCAATTGAGCCATCTCTGGAACTAGTATCGAGCAAACTAGTATTAGGGCTCCAATAGAATTCAGTAAAGATGACCAAATGTACACTTGAATTTTCAAGTCTTCATTTTAAAGCCTCGTGTGGGTCACCAATATAGAAACTAAAAGCTCTTTCTAACAAAGGAAAGAAGAAAGTAGAGATATACCTACCAAACAAAGCCCATACTCCATTGATTTAATCCATGGGCATGACTTTGGAATTCAATCTAGATGAATAAAATATTGTCTTTTTTTTTGTACCTCGAAGCTTATATCATAGTACAGTGATAGTCCCAAAATCTTTCAGATTTTCCTCACTAGCTGGGAAGTGACATGGAAGGAAGGTCAAGGTACGGGAAGCTGCGCTACTCAACTTAGGCTAGAGAATTTGCCCACCCTAATGTATTGATTCATATTTCGCCACACATCTCATCTCACATGAATCTCACATAGACACGTTCTGCATTGAATATAATTAGGTGCCAAGTGTATTGTTGTTATGTAAAATCATGCCATGCAACAAACTTTATCAACCATACAAAAATACACCTACCTCTTCTATTGCTATTGTATCTAACTACCTAGAGTTGATAGCTCTGTGTATTTATCTCAATATGCATTTATCTCAGCATCCTTTGCTTTTCCTACGACTACCTTAGGTATTGGTAGTTTTGTAGTTAATTATCCTTGTATCACCTTGTCGCTAGTGTTGTTGCTTATGGGTAAACTAGAACTACTCCTAGGTATGCAACTACTCATTATGGAATTGTTCATGCTTTAACTACCTCTACTTTCCCCACTAGTGGATTAGAAACCCTACTAGGAGAAGCTATAATATAATTAACTATCATCACATCTTCATTGAAAACATTGTTTTGGGCCTCCCTTTGCACCCTCCAAGGCTCATATTCCATAGCTATTATGGCTTGGCCCTGAGAAAGTTGGATTTGGTGCCCGATACCCAAAGAGGAAACCATTCCCAATATGTAAATCATTATAGCATTACAATAAGGTTGGGTAATGACTCAATCAGTCAGGCCCAAAATCTTTCAGATTTTCCTCACTAGCTGGGAAGTGACATGGAAGGAAGGTCAAGGTACGGGAAGCTGCGCTACTCAACTTAGGCTAGAGAATTTGCCCACCCTAATGTATTGATTCATATTTCGCCACACATCTCATCTCACATGAATCTCACATAGACACGTTCTGCATTGAATATAATTAGGTGCCAAGTGTATTGTTGTTATGGAAAATCATGCCATGCAACAAACTTTATCAACCATACAAAAATACACCTACCCCTTCTATTGCTATTGTACCTAACTACCTAGAGTTGATAGCTCTGTGTATTTATCTCAATATGCATTTATCTCAGCATCCTTTGCTTTTCCTACAACTACCTTAGGTATTGGTAGTTTTGTAGTTAATTATCCTTGTATCACCTTGTCGCTAGTGTTGTTGCTTATGGGTAAACTAGAACTACTCCTAGGTATGCAACTACTCATTATGGAATTGTTCATGCTTTAACTACCTCTACTTTCCCCACTAGTGGATTAGAAACCCTACTAGGAGAAGCTATAATATAATTAACTATCATCACACCTTCATTGAAAACATTGTTTTGGGCCTCCCTTTGCACCCTCCAAGGCTCATATTCCATAGCTATTATGGCTTGGCCCTGAGAAAGTTGGATTTGGTGCCCGATACCCAAAGAGGAAACCATTCCCAATATGTAAATCATTATAGCATTACAATAAGGTTGGGTAATGACTCAATCAGTCAGGCAAGGCAGCACTTCGTTAAAGACTCTGCTTATGGCTTTGGATGTGCCTTAGACGCCTAGGATGACACTAGAACTTACTCACAGTTCAATTGATGGTCTACTTGTGAGGTGGTGCGCCATCTGAATGTGCTACCACAAATTGTTAGAGAATTGACACGCTCGCAATTCTTAGAGAATTGTACTGTGGAGCATCAGTTGTAGCAAATCTGCAAGTTGAACAAGACTACAATGTTTCACCGCCAACATGGAATACAATGAATTACAAAACATTAATTGCAAGGAGCTTTGCAATCTCATAATTATTTAATATAACAAGCCTACATAGTGACCAATACAAAAATTAGTTTTTTACGTGATTAATTATTCCTAACAATTAAGTAAAATAAATCCAAACTCGAGATTTAAGTCAAAGCATGTAAGAATGAAACCCATGAAAAAGAGATATTTTAAATTTCAAAAATATGATAATGAATTCTTTTTTTTTTCTAAATGAATATTAAAATTTGATAAAACTTAGAATAAATATGATGAAACTGAGCAAACTAATATATGCTCAAAGGATTTTGACTGCTACGCAAAAACTATAGTCCTTGGCTAGAGGGAGGGACTAAATATGTCTATAATTAATGTAACAACCCTAGTTGCACACCCCGAATGAGTAATGTAATAACCATGTAAAAAATGTGTTGGTTGGTGAGCCTAAGACTCATGAGCCTGGTAAACCTCTGTGTGTATGTACATGTTAGGCCAATAGGCCAAGTTACATATATGATTAAGGTCGATGTGCCTATGTAATGGGTCTGAGGACCTTGATTATTAGGCTAGTGAGCAAAGACATAACTAATAGGCTAGTGAGGTGAAAGTTGCTTCTAGGGCAGTACGCCCACGTGTATGTGTGTTTATGTGTTGGGACCGGTATGCCCGCATGGTTATGGTTTTATATGCTATGATGTTGAGAGGCCTAGTGTGGTAAATATGTTTAATTTATGAATATTAATAAACACATAATGGCTGCAAATGAACCTAGACAAAGGAGTATGGGGAGCCCATGACTCCATGGCATGAAAAAAGGTGTCGGGATGAAAAAGTAATATTTTAATATTATAACAAAATATTATTACATTAAATAAAGGAGAACTATGTTTATAAAAGGGGGGATTTGGTTACCTAGTCATTCATTCAAAAGGAATTTTTTAGTGATTCATGGTTATGTACCAATCAATAAACACAGTCAGTGTGGGTTCTGGAACTGATTAGGGATTTTTAGTCGGCGAATTTTATGCTTGGACTCGGGCACTGACTGGAGTTCAAATGATCGGTTGGTGAGCCTTGGAAGGTGGGCACCACAACGGGACTGGCAAGTCTCGAAGAAGAAAGTGCCACTTGGGTTCTGGAACTAACTAGAAGCCAAATCGTTTATGGCCTAAAAGGGTGCCTAGAAGCCCTGCAAGCAGGACAAGCTCCTAGAGACCTGTGCTAAGAAGTTCTTGGCTCACTATGAGACGCCCTAGAAAGTGGGCATAGCAAAGGGACTAGTAGGTCCCAGAGAAGGGTGTGCCACTTGGGCACAAATTCAGGGGAACAGAGTGCAGTGGTTGGAGTCATCATTGTTTGGTTGGTGCCTTGGCCATGGATATGTTATTATTATTAGTAATGATGTTTGTGGAGTTGGAGCCCTAGCTCAAGGGTGACTTGCGGTTGAGAGTTTATGAATGATTGAATCGCAAGGTCTATGGCTGGGAGGAATGTCAGAGGTTCGCAGCCAACGAAAACATTCACAGATAAGTATTTGAGAACTAGTTTTATGTTTATTCCACTACATTTACATATGGTTCTATAATCTTGTGTTTAATTGTGCTTAATTTGTGTATTGTGGTTAAATTATGCTTATATTTTTGGTTATGGTTGGGATCAATGAAATATATATATATATATATATATATATTTCTGGTTTAATTTTTACCTAGGATATTGAGTGAACAGGTAAAATTCCAAGGTGTGTTTGAGTGGTGTCACCCAGGGTGGCAGGGTATGTTACAATTAAACATCATAAACTAATATTCTCCAAATTGTACATAGAGAACTTAATTGGCTTTATTTAATATTAAATTTCTTTACAACCAAGTCCATTATCAATGACTTGTTTGCTTGAAAATTTTGAAAAATTTCATGCGTGGAAGAAGGCAAATAAATGTGGTCACTCTGCCTCAAACTAGCACAATCACGCAAGGGGGATCTTAACCCCAATAAATGTGGTCACTCTTCCTCAAACCAGCACAATCATGCAATGGGAAGGACCATGCACCCGCATGATATGAGGGTTATGGATCTTAACCCCTAAGAGAAGCATCAAAAATAGGTTATTTCCCCTCCACCACAATATCAATGGCTAGAGGTCACATTACTAAGTGGAGTGGAAAAATAGAAGAATCATAGCAAGTGCATGTGGATTCGATATTCTTATGTATTTGTTGTTTTTTGTTACATGCTTTTATCTCCCTTCTGTCTGGTAAAAGATCATGTTCCTTTTAGTTGTTGTATTCTTGGGTTATTTTGAGGATATTGCTTAGATGTATCAGTGTTGATGCCCGAGGTAGTGAGAACATTATAAAGCAGCAAAGCTTGGACAAGTGGCGACCGAAAGCAGTCACACCTATCATGAGTATAGGAGAGCAAACATGTGTGGGACCTCCACCTCAAACCAACATGACAAAGTAGGGTGAAGAACCTCAAACCAACATGACAAAGTAGGGTGAAGAACCATGCAACTTCATGGTATGACAATGATGGATCTTAACCCCAAGAGAAGGCTTCAAAATTGTTTCACCGTCTACAAAAGTCACAATATTGTGTGAGTTGGCAAGATGAAAGAATCCTAGGAAGTGCCAAGTAAATAAGGTGTTGAGAATGAAGAGAAAGACATGGCTTTGATCTTCTAATGCATTTGTTTCTTTTAAGGCATAATTTCCCTTTTTGTCTAGTTAGAGACCATATTTGGTTTTAGCTAGTCTATGCTCCTAGGTTTTCCGAGGCTTGGTCTCAAGACAAGTTAGTGTGTGCACTTAAGGCCCAATGAAAATTGATTTAGGAATGTAAAAAATATATGTAGGATGAAGCATGAGGCTTCGTCTCAAGATAGGTTAGTGTGTGAATTAACGCCCAACTAAAGTTGATTGAAGAATGGTAGAAAAATGTATGTAGGATAAGGGCTAAAGGGAGTTGTTGGAGTGAGGTTAAAGTTGGATGCACTCTTTCCTAGCATTCTAGGAAGATAAATTTTTTATGTTCTTTGTATTGCCTAACTGTGATAAGTTCTCATCAAAGATGCATTCCTCCATGATAGAATGATGGAAGAAGCCCATGATGCTTTTGGCTCCTTCATAGAAACATGAAGCAACCATATAAAGTTGTAGATATTATGGGGCTAAAAGGACAAATGCATTATGTTTTAATGATAATGTTGAGACTGAAATGCACACGTAGGAAACCCACACTCTCCAACGGCACAAAGTGCTTAGTACCCCTCCCAATTGTAGATGAAAATTAGTACGGTCATAACTTGGATTGGAAAAACTATTGTGTTTCATCCATATCTATAAACACTCTACTCAATTAGAAGCAATTTTTCATGAAGCAACAATATAGAAAGCTGCTGTAGATATTATTATGGGGCTAAAAGGACAAATGTCTCATGTTTTAAAGAAAATGTTGAGATTAAAAAACCTACACTCTCCAATGGCACAAAGTGCTTAGTACCCGTCCCAAATGTAGGATGAAAACTACTATGCTTAGTACCCCTCCCAAGTGTAGATGAAAACTAGTATGCCGTAACTTGGATTGCACAAAGTGCTTAGTACCCCTCTCAAATGTAAGATGAAAACTAGCAAGTCATAACTTGGGTTGAAAAAATTGTTTTGTTTCGTCCATATCTACAAACTCTACTCAATTAGAAGAAAGTTTTGCTTATGCTTGAATATTCCAATTACCTTTGTTTACCAATATTGCATATGTCTCATGTTTTAATGAAAATATTGAGATTGAAATACACACGTAAGAAACCTACACTCTCTAGTGGCACAAAGTGCTTAGTACCCCTCCCAAGTGTAGATGAAAACTAGTATGTCATAATTTGGATTGCACAAAGTGCCTAGTACCCCTCCCAAATGTAGATGAAAGGTAGTATGTGATAACTTGGATTGAAAATTCTATTTTGTTTCGTCCAAATGTACAAACTCTACTCAATAAGAAGAAAGTTTTGCTTATGCTTGAAGATTCCAATTACCTTCCTTTACCCATATTTCCTATAATAAATTTACCCATATTGTCTATGATAAATTTACATGAGCACACATGATATAAGTAGCAACAAAAGAGTTCAACTAAAACAAAATGGAACCATTAAATTACGTAGCAAAAAACTAGTGAATTCCCTCATACATACCTCTTTCATCACGCCCATTACAACTGTTGAATTTTCATCAGCCCTAAATCCACAATATGTGTTGTTAACGCTTGCCTTAATTTCCACATTCATAGAACCCAAAACAAAAACCATGAACAAAGGTATATAAAAAAATGAAAAAGAAAAAGAAAGCAAACATGAAAATAAAAAATACTAAACCACAATTTAGCATGGCCATGCTCACAAATGTAAAAAAATAACAGTAGTTGTACAAAAACAAAGGAATAGAAAAATATAGCAGCAACAAAAGCAAAAAGAAAATGAAAATAACAAAAACAAAACAAACAAAGAAAAATAGTAGACAAACTCTTCTTTACAATCCCAAAAAGCATCTACAGCCAATCAAGGACATCCTGCACATTAAAAAATAGAAGAGTATTAAATAGAGACCATAAAATATTATGACAAACATTAAATATATACTAAATATCTTTGGAGAAATATAAAACAAAGACCAACATGAGGACTTCATAGCATAGCACAGATTTTGCACCAAAAGAGAACTCACCTTTACTACTACCTCTCCACTATAATATAGTGTTGCTATATAGATAATTCAATAGTTTCATGAATCAAAAAATAACTCACCATCCACCTCCACCTCTACACTCTCCTTCATTGCATTGCATTCATAAATAAACAGCTCACAAATGATATGTGATACCTCTATATTAAACAAACACACATGGAATCATGCATACCTCCTCATCTTGAGTTGTGTTCTTCATTGAAAGCACAAGTAGAATCTACAACAGCCTTCAAACTTGTCTTTATTTCTCCATTGCTTAAAACCAACAAAAACCACACTAGAAGATGTCAAATAGAGAGAAAAAATCATTATGAGAGATATTAAATAGAAACTTAAACAAACTAAGAGAAATCTTAAACAAACAATAAAACCCTTATGAATAATCATATGCAAAAATCAGATGTATAGGCCAAAATTCCTCAACCCTAAATAGATAAGTAGGGAGGAGAACCATCTATGCAAAACATACATGGGTCTTCCACCATACCATAACTCCTCCACCTCTACTTTTGCCTCATCTATAGTGCATCCCACAACTCTCTCACAAAAAAATATTCAATAGTTTCATTAGCGTTCAACCTTACTTTACATGAATTTCATCGTATTCATAGATATATAAATCACAAATGATATGTGATGCCTTTAAATTAATCAAACACACGTGGAACCATACATACCTCCTCATCTTGATTCGTGTTATTATTGAAAGCACAAGTTGAATCTACAACAGCCTTGAGACTTGTCTCTATTGTTGCATCACCAAAAACCAACAAAAAGCAAACTAAAAAATTAATCGAATATAGAGTAAAAAATCTTATGAGAGATATTCAAAAGAAACTAAAATAAAGTATGAGAAACGTTAAACAAAAGACAAAATTCTTATAAATAATCCTATGTGACAGTAACTAAATCTTATGTAAGGCCAAAAATTGTAAACCTTAAATTAATAAGTGATGAGAACCATCTATGCAAAACATACATGGGTCAAGACCATAACTCCTCTGCCTCTACTTTTGCATCATCTATAGTGCATCCCACGTCTCTTTCACAAAAGGATATTCAAAAGTTTCATTAGAATTCAGCCTCACTTTACATGCATTGCCTCTAAATTTAAATAAACACACATATATAATTTTGAAGCAACAATTGAGTTAATTTAAAACACCATGGAATTATAAAATTATGTAGACAAAAGCAAGTAATACATACCTCCCACTTACCTTTTTCCTCTACATGTCTGGAATTTGAATGAACTGTAATCCCACAATATGAGCTACTAGGCCTTCCATTAATTTTCCTATCCATTGAATACCTTTTTCCTCTACATGTCTGGAATTTGAATGAACTGTAATCCCACAATATGAGCTACTAGGCCTTCCATTAATTTTCCTATCCATTGAATAACAAAAAAGAGATATCAACCACACAAGATATTTTGTGAGAAACATGATGCAAAAATTGAAATATCAAATACACAAAATATCTAGTGAGAAATGTGAAGCAATCTGGGAACCATTGTATTGAAAGGAGAAAATATCGATGTTGGAACTAAAAGAGAACTTACCTTGTACCTTTGCACTCTCCAATATTTCCCCAAGTCTCTCTCACACAAAAAGATTTCAATAGTTTCATGAGTGTTCCTCCACCTTCCTTTACCTAGATTTGCATTGCACTCACCATACAAATAAATCTCAAATAATATAAAATGCATTTAATTTTAAAAGACACATGAAACAATACCTACCTCCTCCTCCTACTTAGTCTTCCCCTTCACCAAATGTACTTATGCATTTTGCACGATTCCTAGGACCTGCCTCTATATCTCCACTTCCTAAATCCAACAAAAACCAAACCATAAAATATTAAATGAAAACCAAAAAGTTCCAAGACAAACAACAAATATCTTATAAGAAATATTAAACAAACATTGAAAAATATTATAATAAATCTTAATCATAAGCCAAGACCAAAAAAATTTATCAATAATATTATGCAAAACTACATTTTATTCAATGACCAAAAATCATAAACCCTAAAAAAGGAATGAGGGAGGGAGAACCATTGTATTGAAAATGAGAAGATAAGCATATCAGAACCAAAAGAGAATTCACCTTCTACCTTTGCACTCTCCTACACTACTCCAAGTCTCTCTTACACAAAAAAAAATCAGAATTTTCAACATTGTTCCACCACATTTGCTTGGCCACCTTCCTTTACCTGCATTTGCACTACATCCAATAAATAAGACAATTCCAAATAATAGAAAATGCATATAATTTAAACAGAAGTACATCTTATGCTATGAAAAAAGTAAAAACCCCAAATTGGCAAGAAGGGTGGAAAACCATGGTATCTAAACCAAGATCTACGAGGATTTTATCGTAGAACATACATGCTACATAATCCTTGCACCAAAAGATGACTTACCCTCTACCTTTGCTTCTACTTTTGCTATAGTGTTTCGCGTCTCTCTCACACAAAGATATTCAATAGTATCATTAGTGCTCATTCACCTTTCTTACTCAATATTGCATTTAAATTTCAACAAACACATGATATAAGGATGAAGCGAAAAATCAGTGAAACTAAAATGGGCATGAAATGACATAATTATGTAGTAACAAACAAGTAAATTCCCCTTATACATACCTTTTTTGCCTTTGCACATAAACAAGTAAATTCCCCTTATACATACCTTTTTGCCTTTGCCCATAAACAAGTAAATTCCCCAATTACATACCTCTTCACCTTTTCCCTCTACACATGTGGACCCCATATCAACCCTACACCCATATTATGGGTTGTTAAAGTATTTCTTGACTTCTCCACCCATTGAATCAAAAAAAGAGAAAAATAAATCAAAATACACTAGAAAAATAGAATATTAAACCACAAATTAGCATGGCCATGCTGAGAAAGTCAAAGATATAAGAGCCACAACAATTAAAAAACTAAAAAATGAAAACAACAATAGTAAAAAATATCACCAACAATTAAAACAAAAAACAAAAATAACAAGAAGAAGCATAAAAAGACAAACAAGAGTATGCTTTACAACCCGAAAAAGTGTCCATGGCCAACCAAGGAAACCCTGCACATCAAAAAATAGAGCATATTAAATAGAGACAAGAAAATAATTTGAAACAGAGACCAAATATCTTATGAATAATATTATGCACCAAAAGATATATCTTATCCAAACACCAAAAATCATAAACCCTAAATAAGTAAAGAGGGAAAAGAACTATAGTGTTTGTTGCTAGGAGATTATGAATGGATTTTGCACCAAAAGAAAACTCACCTCAACGTTTGTATCTGCACTCCACTATAATGTCTCTCTCAATGAAGATATTTCAGTAGTTTCATTAGCGATACTCTGCATTCTTTTACTTACATTGCATTGCACTCATAATTAAACAGATTACCAATAATGTAAAATGCTTCTAATTTAAACAAACACATGTATGTGACCATAGCTACACCACAACATTCACCTTTACCCAGTACATCTATGAAATATCTTGGACCATTAGGACCTATATTAATCTCCCACCCACTAAACTAAACAAAAAAAATATTAAATCAAAATCAAAATATCTTACGAGAAATCTTGAAAAGACACAAAAATAGAACAAAAATATTATGCAAAATTAATTACATTTTATTCAAAAGACCAAACTCACAAACCCTAAATAGCCAAGGGAGGAGAATTTTTTATTTTAAATGAGAACGGTTTAATAGCATAGCATATATGGGCTTTCCACCAAATAAGAACTCATCATCTACCTTACCTATGTTGCACTGGCCCACATCTCTCACAAAGATATTTCAAGAGTCTCATCAAAATCCTCCTCCTCCCTATACCTACACTACACATCACATCTAAATTTAAACAAATTAGTCATGCTAAAAAATGTTTAAATTAAAAATAAATAAATAAATACAAAATTACAAAAAACAAAAAAAACAAGGAAAAAACAACAACAACAACAACAACAACAACAACAATAGCGAAAGATACACACAACAATAGCAACAACAATAGCGAAAGATACACACAACAATAGCAAAAAAAAATAGAAAAAACCAAAAGGAACAAATAGAGAGAATCGGTAGAGACAAACTCTACTTTGCAAAATCAAAATGCATCCACATGCGAACAAAGAACACCTTATGAGAAATATGTTGAAAATAGTAGTGAGAAAGATCTTCTTGACTTGCAGCATAGTCAAGAAAGACCTTGATCAGTCCTTCTTTAGCTTGCACGAGTTCGAGGACGATTCATGGACCAGTTAACTCATGCCCAAAATTTGGAGGCTGAGTTTCGTTTGTCTCCAAGTCTGAATTTATATTTGGAAAAGGACGAGTGAGAATTTCAATGTCTAACTGAGGCTATTACGAGTTAAAAGAGTCAGTTCGACTCAGTTAACAAATCAGTCACAAGTCCGAGTTCTAAAAATTCACTTGCCAAATTTAGCACGAGTCAAAAAGACTAAGGAGGTT
The DNA here is from genome assembly GCA_000404065.3 of Pinus taeda. NCBI lineage: Eukaryota > Viridiplantae > Streptophyta > Pinopsida > Pinales > Pinaceae > Pinus > Pinus taeda. The sequence goes on along the minus strand of APFE030946536.1, from coordinate 1,907 downwards.
GAACGCACATCATTAAACGATTAGTGTTGAGCACAAGTTTGTATGAGAAAGAGTTCTTGCTAGCAGAACATGTAAGGAGCAACATATACACATTTTGAGAGAGAGAATTTCCATTTTGATGTGCGGTAGAATTTAGGGAGAAATTCCTAAGAAAGAGGGGCTTAGATCTGCGCTAAGAATAAGGATTTCCAGCGCTCGTAAATAGGAGCTAGAAAGCACAAGGAAATAGGATTCGTGTCGAGTTCGTGTAAGGAGGTTTTGAGTCAAGTATTAGAAGTGAGAGCAGCTTTGGAGAAATTCCTAAGAAATAGGGGCTTAGATCTGCGCTAGGAAATAAGGATTTCTAGCGCTAACAAATAGCAGCCAGAAAGCACAAGGAAATAGGAGTTGTGTCGAGTTCTTGCAAGGAGGTTTTGAGTTAAGTATTAGAAGTGAGAGCAACTTTGTTTACTGTTGAAGCAATTTGCCTTGTAAATAATTTTGTGTGCTCAATTTTTCTCAATAAAATCTATTTGCAAGGAGAGGATTTTCCCAGTTGGGTTCACTAGAAAAATATCGTGTTATTGCATGACTGTGTTCTTTATCTCTGTTTTTATTTTATTCCGTTGTTTATCTATCGTAGAGAAATCCTGTGTCTTGGTGCAACAAAATTAGTTTCAGATTTGCCATCACAACAGTGGCAGGATCTCGTGGAAATTTCACAAGCTAACAAAGCAACAATCAATATAAAGACCGGCACCAAGATGAGTTTGTGACTAGCGCAGATCAATCAAAAGGTTAGCACTAGATTGTGAAAAAGAGCTCTTTGGGTAAGCAAGATGACATTCCAAGGATTGACATCAAAACATTGTTTAGAGGGAGCCTCTAACTTTGTCTCTTGGAAACGGAGGATCATGACAGTATTGGAGGCTAATGGGGTGGGAGACTTCGTCAAGATCGTTATACTACGAAATCCACTCAGGTTTGAGATGAGCTAGGTGGTGTGGGTGTCATTGAAGTTCAATCGGGTTTGAGATGAGCTAGGTAGTGTGTGTGTCATTGTACCTGAGTAGGACCTTGTCAGTTTTGCTTTACTAGGACTTCACAAGTCTGGGTATGGTTTCCAAGATGTTTTCAATGGCAAAGAGATTTTTCCCAGTCGAGAGGTTATGGACTAGCTGCGTTTAGGAAGAGATCTGAAGAGGGGCCAGAGATGGTGAATCAGCAAAAAAGAGGACAAGGAGAAAATTGCTCTGGTAGGCAAAGCCAAGAGCAAGAACAACAATTGGAAGGTCGAGTGTAGTCAGAAGGGCGAGAAGAAGAAGGATCTTATTAAGATCAAGTGCTTCCATTGCCATGAGTTTGGGCACTATGCTACTAAATGTCCTAATTGGAATAAGGTGACCAGTAAGAATAATGTGGTTGGATCCGCTGAGGTAGATGTGTTTGCTTCTCAGTTCGACAAAAAATTCTAATTGATAGCTTGCATGGCAAGCTTAGAAGGGAGCAACATGTGGTATATTGATTCTTGAGCCTCCTTCCACATGACCGAGAACACGAAGTATTTGAGGCAACTGAAGGAGAAGGACATGCAATTTCATATCGACCTAGGACATGATGGCAAGTACACATCAAAGGGAGTTGGTACTATCAGCCAATGTTGTGAAAATCATGATCGGGATTAAATCGGCGCGGGGAACAAATCGGAAAAAATCGGAATTATCGGGAAAAAATCGAAAAAAATCGGGAAGAAATCGTTTGGTACAAAAATATTCATTTTTTTTTTCAATTTTTTCAATATCTAAACCATCTACAACATAAAATAAATACATTGACACATAAATATGATAAAAAAAACTAATATATAAGATGTTTAATATCATTTCTAGCACTAAAATCACACATAACATTGAATCATGTCCTGAATA
>APFE030946532.1:0-38527 GCA_000404065.3 Pinus taeda | reverse complement strand
ATGTATATGCATATGTATTTTGTAAATATCACATCGAGTTGTGTTATAAAGCTCCAATCAACGATATGGTGTTCATGTTATGATGGTAATGGTCTTGACAGTATGACATGATGTAAATGCCACATCGAGATGTGTTATAAATATCCATGGGATGTTAGGATATACTGACACATAGGAAATAGTTAAGTATAACTCGGTCTATTATAGAGTTAGGTAAAGTGTGTTTCTTTACTATGTACATTTTGTAACTTACAATTCAACGGTCATGATATGTAGTGATCCGACGGTTCATTCTCTCCTCGGTATTACCGACACTTGATCCGTGGCTTAACACCTGATTGGTCCATGATCTCTATTTAAAGAGCATGGAGGGCCATTTGTAGGTTAACCGTTCATGAGAGAAGCTTATGTAAAATTTTATTCTTTTATTAATAAATTGCTTGAAGTGGCCGCGTTGGCTCAGGCTCTGGACTGTTTCCCTCTTTGAGGGTTTTAACCACGTCAAAAATACTGGTGTATTTATCTGTGATCTGTTTGTGAGTGGTGTCCTTTGGTGTTTTGTCTGAGGAACTTACCCTGTAAATTCCTATATGGTATCGGAGCTATTTGAGGGCCCAGTCCATTGGTGATCCAAATCTGAAGCCAGTAGAACTGCATCCAACTGCCGTTTCCTAGATCTGCTATTTCTGACTACTTTCGGGCCGAGAGGAATACTCTGTTGTGTTGGGAGCATCTGTTCCAGTGAGGAACCCCTTTCGTTTCACGCAAAAAGGTTTCTAGTAGCCCTAGCTACATCATATTTAAGATCTAGAGGTATACAATGTTTATTTGCAGTTTACAGTTATTTTCTCTCTGTTTATTTCAGTTTTGGTTTATTTAGCTTTTTTATTTACCAGATATATACCTTTCATTTCTGCGTATGCTCTTTGCCCCGCGACTTTGTGCGATCTGGGCAAATCAGAAACAAAAAGGAAGGATTTTTCTCATGCGTATGCTATTTTCGCTGCGCCTTAGTGTGATCTCAGAAAATCAGAGACATTCAGGAAAATATTTAGTTTCCGGCTAAAGCTAACTTTGAGCCACAAGGTTCATTTTTTTTGTATGTCCATGTTGGGTTTTGTGTTTTTTTTTTTTGTAGAAAAAAAGAGCTTTCTCAAAACAAGCACGCAACCCAAAGCTTCAATTCCCCCCGCATATGTATTTTGTAAATATCACATCGAGTTGTGTTATAAAGCTCCAATCAACGATATGGTGTTCATGTTATGATGGTAATGGTCTTGACAGTATGACATGATGTAAATGCCACATCGAGATGTGTTATAAATATCCATGGGATGTTAGGATATACTGACGCATAGGAAATAGTTAAGTATAACTCGGTCTATTATAGAGTTAGGTAAAGTGTGTTTCTTTACTATGTACATTTTGTAACTTACAATTCAATGGTCACGATATGTAGTGATCCGACGGTTCATTCTCTCCTCGGCATTACCGACACTTGATCCGTGGCTTAACACCTGATTGGTCCATGATCTCTATTTAAAGAGCATGGAGGGCCATTTGTAGGTTAATCGTTCATGAGAGAAGCTTATGTAAAATTTTATTCTTTTATTAATAAATTGCTTGAAGTGGCCGCGTTGGCTCAGGCTCTGGACTGTTTCCCTCTTTGAGGGTTTTAACCACGTCAAAAATACTGGTGTATTGATCTGTGATCTGTTTGTGAGTGGTGTCCTTTGGTGTTCTGTATGAGGAACTTCCCTTGTAAATTCCTACATAAATTAGGCTATATGATCAATTTTTTGGTGATAACAGTGCATATGAAATTTGACCAAATGAATGGCAACATCATCTCCTTTTCAACTTTGAATTTTGGCAAGTAGGTTTACCAATCTACATTGGGCATTCGATTTGGAAATCCTGGATTATGATCTCAAATCATGGGAGCATACCTTATGGATTGTGAATTCATATTTGTCCAGTGGAGTTTCCAGTAAAACCTTGATTTCTGAATCCTACGGCCAATGGAGTCTTTGGATCAGGTTGAAACTTGGTTGGAGTCGCTAGGTTAATGGTACAACCTTTATGTGTCTGACTCCTATCCACCATCAGCAATTAGATCTGAAACTTTGATGATCTTTCCTGGGAAAGATGGAACATTTCTCTCCCCGGAAATGGCACCAGAATGTTAAAACTCTATAAATTCCCTAGGGTGAAGAGAGAAATTGCAGAGGTGACCACAAACCACTTCTAGGTCGGAATCTAACTCTTATGTCCTTGGACAGGGATCTCTCACTTAGATTATTCAATCTATTTGATATTAGGCTAGGTATAAAGTTAAATAAAAGTCTGTTTTCAAAGGTCTTTTGATGAGAAAGGAGATAGATCCATTGGGCAGAGTCATGTCAAATTATTTTTTTTCCAATGATATGATGGAAAAAGAGAGGGTTTCTCCACAGGGGCAAGGCAGGAAACTTTAGTGGTGGAATTAAGTTCAAATTGTTGTAGGGAGTGAATGTATAAAAAGTGAAAGATAACACATTATAGCATTAAACCATGGATGAATTCTAAAATGTTGCTTTAAGCTGAAAACATTGATAACTTGGCAAAACTAAAACAGAGCACCATTAAGATGAATTATGAATCAAACATCTGGTTTTTTCCAAGCAAGAAGATACACATGTAAGGGATGTAAACACACAAGATAACCTACAAGATCAAAGGAGCACAAACCACCAAATTTCTGACATATGAATCCCTGCAAATTACCTTCTATTTCATTGATTCATTGGCAAAGCTTTCAGAAAAATATCGCGCACAAAAGTCTTTCTTCTCTAATCTAACCAACAACCAAACCTTTCTACATTCAAATTCATAAATTATATACAATATGATCTTCCTAAGTCTAAGGGGGTTGAAATTCACCCATTCCCCTAATAGATAAAACTAATTACATGAAAATAGAAAACAAAACCACTTTTTTGGGTACTAGGAAACTACCTTTGACCTATTTATTATAACTTTTCGAATACACCATCAACTTGTAATATTTGCATATAAACATTAACTACACTTCTTAAGACAATAATCCACCTACCCACATGATCTAAGCTACTTCTACAAGCCAAAAAATCAAAATTTTAAATGAAATGGCGTTGATTATCTAGACTTGCAACACATTAGCCAGATTCGCAACAAATTGAAGTAGCCCTCCATGTTTTGTATGGTTGTAGCCTTCCTCCATCGAAATGGAGCAAATGGATATGCTTCAAATACCTATGTGATGGTATCGAACCTCTTGGATAAGATTCAATTTTTTTGCAGACCTCCTTTTGGACTATCCCCTACTTTCGCAGCAAAATTGTCAACTTTTGCAGCACGATTGATATTTCTTTAACATATCCTAAATGGTGAATCATATTGAGGTGAAATCTAGCCAGAAAGTTAATATCATCATAATGCTTCTCCACACTAAATTTGAGACAAATATGACTCACACATTTTGAGAAAATCTGAAAATGGTTGTAGGTAATAGTAGCTTGTTTCTTAAAAATCGTGAAGCATTTTTGGTTGAAATTAACTGATTTTATTCATCTCATGTACATACATCTCTTGTACAATTTTTAGGGAAAATTGGTACAGGCTCTAAGAGATATGGTGACTGTGTGAAAACATAGCGCAAAAGCACAACGCTCCATGGTTCAGATACCTTTGGTCACTCCCTAAGTTGCTTGATCACTTCAACAGGTGTAAAAAGGCTTGAACAACATCATCTTCCTCCTTAGAAACTTTATTTTATCTCAGAAAACATAGTTACCAATCAAACGAGAACTATTACCTCAAAATGGGTACTCTAGCCCAAAAACCCAAAAAAAAATATGAAAAAACAGGCTGAAAACGAAGTGTTGATGCTAGAATAACATTTTCTTGGGGGGTACATTTTCAACTCTTTTTAAAAATGGCAGTAAAAACCAACATTTATTGTGCAAAAAACACCTTGAAAATGAAAAGTGTTGATGCTGGAATAACATCTTTTTTTTTCTAGGATAAATTTTCAACATTGTTTAATAATGACGTTAAAAATAAAATATTATGACTGTGAAAAACTTTAAATTTCCAACGATTTTCAAGCATGACATTAAAGATAAAATATCATGTCTTTGAAAAGCCTTAAAATTCCAATGATTTTTAGGCATGACATTAAATTTAAAATATCACATCTTTGAAAAACCTTAAAATTCCAACAATTTTCAGGCATGGTGCTAAGAAAAAAATATTTATCATTGTTTTCAACCATAACATTAAAGATAAAATATCATGACTTTGGAAACATTAAAATCTTGACAATTTTTCAACCATGGAATTAAAACCAAAGATTCTGACTACAAAAAAATCTTAAGTTTTCAAAATATTTCAAGCATGACATTATGGAACAAAATTATGACTAAAAAACCTTTAAAAATGAACGCGTGAAATAAGAGTTATTATAAAAAGAGAAATATATTTTTTAAATGCTAAATGTATAACGATTTTAAAATTTTAACCTAAAACAACTTGATACATTGCAACAAAAATTTAAAAGTCAACTATCAAAATTGACACATGGTGTAGGTGAACTCAACACATTGTAATGAAAAACTTAAAGACTAACCATGAAATTGACACTTTGTGGGGCAGACTCAATTCATTATAACGAAAATTTTAAAATCAACTATCAAATTGCACATAATGGGATCGAGTTGCTAGACGAGCATCAACACGGACCCTGCTATAATATATAATATATATATTATATTATATATATTATATAGATATATATAATATTTATATATATTATATATATATATATATAAATATTATATATATATATAATATTATATATGTAAAATACAAAAGAAACAAAAATTCAAATAAGAAAAAAAAAAATAAAAACAATAAAAAAACACAAAAAATAATACAAAAGAAAACAAAAATTAAAATATTAATCCGCAACATCTTCCTGGCGCCTCCTCCTTCAAGGATATGGTCTCTAGCCGGCCGCCAGACCAAGCTTCATTGTTCACAAAATTTGTCTCCAGCTCTGCCTTTTGTACGCCACCAGGAGGAAGCTCTAACAAAGAAGAAACTACTCATCCACAACAAAACAGGCTGCCAAAAAGGAACGAAGACATAATGGAAATATCAACCAAGGATACTCGAGCAGACAAGGGCAAGGATGCAGACTCGCCCTTCCCTACCAACATCAATCCTTCAAAATATCAGGAGCAGACACAAGATCAGGGGGAAATACCAAGAATAATTGTAATCCAAAAGCCAAGAAAATCCCAGAACTGGAAATCCAGGACCCTAGGGTAGCTGAATACAGAGAATACATGTAGGAGCACGCAGTTATATGCAAGTTCATGGGAATATGGCCAACTGAAAGAGCCCTAAACTGGTGGATTTAGAGCAAATGGAAACCCAAAGGGGAGATTAGACTTCAGTTGGGCTCCAAAGGATTTTTCACAGTCATCTTTGACCTCTTAGAAGATAGAGATAGAATTTTTTAAGGACCCTATTTCTACAATTTAGCCAGCCTATACATGAGATTTTGGAGGGAGAACTTCACACTAGAAAAAGAGGATTTCACTAGGGTTCCAGTCTGGGTACACCTCTACTCCTTAACAACTGATTATTGGGCTCCTTTAGTCTTAAAAGGAATAGGAGACCAGTTAGGGGAGTACATCAAAATGTCTAGGCACCAGAACAGGTCAATATGTTTCCTACGCCCGAATCTGCGTATACATAGACATCTCTTGTGCCCTGCCAGAAGCAATCAAATTAATCTTCGTGGATGAATTCTAGCTGCAAAGTATAAACTATGAACAAATTCCCTTCTGATGCAGAAAGTGTCGCAAGCATGGGCATTTTTTCCGAGACCGTCCCATGAATAAAACCCATCAAACACAAGAGCAAGAAAATAAACAAAAAGACAGTGAAGGGTTCACCCAAGTAATCTCTAGGAACAAGAATAATAGGAAAAAAACTATCCCGAAGAAGAACCTATTCAAAGAAGCAAGCCAGAATCAGTTCAAGGTACTTAACAGTACCCAAGAGAAAAGAGACCCTAATGAAATGACAGTAGATGAAGCAGGAGAGGAAGAAATGCACCCAGTAGACAGAAAACAAGATGAAAGGGATACAGGCAATACCAACATAGGAAAGGAGCAGGCGCTAGAGGATATAGAAATGGAGCTAGTAGAAACAAAGGACACACTAGGGATCGCATTGATGCCCTCGCTGCGTTCTGCTCTGTGCAGACTGAGTCTGGGCACCACCCTCTCGGCCGACTCCGCCCCTGACCCTGGTCCTCCTGACCGTGGGTTTGCTCAAATCTGCTAGGTCCCTCCCTCCTGCCCTTCTCCCAGCCCTCGCTGAGTCCCCTGCTCTTGTCTGATCTGCTTGGATCGGCCCTCGGCTCCTGCAGGATCTGATCAGATCCCTTTTCCTTCTTTCTAGATTGGAGATGCCTCGCTTCCTACCCTTGCTTGGTACAGATCGATCTTGTTGATTTGTGCTTTGCCATGGAGGATTAAGTCTCACCTATTGGTCCATCGCAAGCCCCATCCCCGGAAGTTGAAGCAGCCTTCTCCTCTCTCCTTGCTTCGCTTCCCAAAAAGAAGAAGTCTGAAGTCTCTAAATTCATCAAAAGGATCGACGATGTTCTGGAGGTAAACCTCCCTCCTGAGGGCTCAATCCAGGTCACTTTGTCCCTGGTAGATCGTGCCCTAGTGGGTCAATTCATGGGCCTCTGGCCCTCGCCAAAATCGATGGAAAATTGGGTCATCAAGAACTGGGTTCTGCTTATCGAAAACAATGTCACCTCTTATTTTCTGGGTAGAGGCTTCTTCCTGTTCGAGTTCAACACAAAGGAGGAAGAAGACCTGATCTTCAGGAATGGGCCTTATTTCATGGGACCTCAGGGTCTCTACCTCAACAAATGGACCCCTGACTTCGATCCGACCATGGATGTGCCAACGGCAGTCCCTGTCTGGGTTCAACTTCCTAATCTTCCAGTGCATTGTTGGAACTGGGAGTCCCTCAAGCACATAGGAAATTCTTTGGGAAAATTCATTGACAGAGCAAAACAACAATGATCAGTACGATTGCGCCTGAATCTGTGTCGAGGTGGACTTAGAGGTGGGACTTCTGGAGGCCATCAAATTAAAGGTCGGCAGTTGGACGCATGTGCAGGTGTTGGACTATGAGCAACTCCCTTTCAAATGTCATAAATGTCATATTTATGGCCATTTTGCAAGAGGTTGCCCGAACAAAGGGGAAACAGAGAAAGGTAAGGAAGAGGGCTAGAATCAGGTCCAGAGGTCAAAGGCATCCCAAAATAAATCTGGGGTACATGGCCCCCATCCTGCCTCCACCCAGAATGCTCCCCCGCAAAAAAGCCAAGAAAACAGGTATGAGGTCTTCAGCTCCGCTGAAGAGATTCCTCGGGAAGAAGATAAGCAAGATAAACCTCTGGAAAAAACGACTCCAGTAGATGCAATACCTGAAGAAAGCGCCACGGCAAGAAATAAGGAAAAGCAAACAGAAGCATCCGAGGAGGAACATGACTCGGAGGAGTCTGAGGAGGATGGAGAAATAGGAGACATGCAGACATCGGTCAGAAGATCTGCAAGAGGCCGCAAATCTGCTAGATAAAAGAGAGATCAGGAAACTTACAAAGACAAGCTTTAGGGTAGTCAGCCCACTCTAGAGAAACTCCTTGGAAAAAATCCGAAGATGACCAAAAACCAAGTGCAGGGCTCCAAGGGAGCCCATCATCATAAAAATAAATGATGAAGATCGTCTCCTGGAACTGCAAGGGAATGGGGAGCAAAGTGAAAGAAGAAGCAACGAGAAGCCTTATAAGAAGAGAAGCCCCAGACATTCTTCTGATTCAGGAGACCAAAATGGAGGACAAGGAGTTTCTCCAAATCAGTAAAAAAAATTGGAAAGGAAGCAGCGGACATGCAGTTTCAGCACGGGGAGCCTCTAGGGGTCTGGGCTCCCTCTGGAATCCTCTCAAGTATAGGCTGGTCTCCAAGTTGCACAACACACACTGGCTGTTTTTGAAGCTCCAGCCTTTGGACTCTAGGGAGGCAGTCAGCCTTTTCAATGTCTATGTTCCAACAAATATAGGCGAGAAAAGGGAGTGTTGGGACTCCATCGGACAACTGTTGGAGTCAGAAAACTTGGAAAACATCATTGTGGCAGGGGATTTAAACCTTACCATGCACATGGAGGAAAAGCAAGGAGGCACAATCATAAGGGATCCTGCAAGGGAATGGGTGGAAGACCTCATGCAGGACTAGGATACACTTGACATCCCCCCAGAAAATGGTAAGTACACCTGGTCTAACAAAAGAATAGGTCCTGGTCACATTGCTGCTAGACTTGATAGATCTTTGGTATAGAGCTCCTCCCTTCTGCTGGGCTTAGAATCGAGATTGCATATCCTCCCATGCAGTGCTTCAGATCATAAGCCCATTTTGCTTGAGATGTTAGGCCACAAAGATTTTGGACCCATCCCCTTTAGATTCAACCCTCTTTGGGTCAAGGAACCAGTGTTTTTGAAGCTGGTTCAAGACTGTTGGAATTTGCCAGTGAAAGGTTCTCCTTTCTACATCTGGGAAGAAAAACTTAGAAGACTGAAAGCGGTCCTTAAAACTTGGGCCAAATCCCTCCCCTCCCTTGCAAAAGAGATAAATCAGGCCCAAAACAATCTCACCCAATACCATGCTCAAAGTCAAGATGCAAAAATCACTAAAGAAGTTCTAGACAAGGAAGCTGAGCTTCATCAAATCTTCCATAAAGCTTGCCTTTTAGAGGAACAGCATTGGAGATAGAAGTCTAGGAGTTTATGGCTTAAAGCAAGAGACAGAAATTATGCCTTCTTTCACAAACAAGCTCAAGCCAGAAAGAGCTTCAATTCTATTGCAGAAATCAAAGATGGCAACTCGACTCACAAAGACTTTGATAGCATAAAAAGAACAGCTTTCAATCACTTTCAAAACCTGTTTAGAGAAGAGGGCGTGACGGACCCAAACTCCAAATGTTTGGAGGCGGTTCCCCCTAGGATCTCTCCTTCAATGAATCAATAGCTCAAGGCGAAGATCTCTATACAAGAAATAAAAGATGCTCTCTCCGACATGGAGCCTGACAAAGCCCTGGGCCCGGATGGCTTCATTGCAAGATTCCTTCAAACCTATTGGCAGATTGTGGAGAAAGACCTCTAGAAAATGATTTTGAAATCCCAAACTTGCCAGAAAATTGGGGGCAGCACCAATTCAGATTTCCATGCCCTCATCCCCAAGGAAAAGGGTGCTAAAGAATTCAATCGGTTCCGCCCCATCTCTCTCTGTAATATTGGATACAAATTAATCACAAAGGTTATTGCCAACAGACTAAAAGGCATTCTTCCAGCCATCATCCCGTAAAACCAAGGCAGATTTTTTCAGGGGAGATAGCTTGCTGATAACTTCATCCTGGTGCAAGAGGCGATTCACTCGAGCCAGCTCCGCAAAGAGAAAGGTATGGTAATTAAATTAGATTTAGCTAATGCTTTTGATCGGGTCAGACTTAGCTTTCTTTGGGAAGTCCTGAAAAAATTTAGCTTTGGAATGGGCTTTTTAAAATGGATCCGTGCTTGTATTGCTGATCCTTGGATCGCCCCACCGGTGAATGGGAGAGCAGCTGGTTTTTTTAAAGCTTCAAGAGGACTTAGGTGGGGTTTCCCCCTCTCTTCGCTCCTCTTCATCCTTCATGTCTGTGTCCTGAGTTTCTATCTAGACCATAAACTGGTTGACCAAGAGATCTTGGGGCTCAATATAGCAAGAGGGGTTAAAAATGTTAATCATACCCTATTCGCAGATGACACCCTCTTGTTAGGGGCTGCCTCCGCCAGATCTGCTTCAAGATTCAAGGAGGTCCTAGACGACTACAGTGAAGCTACAAGCCGCAGTTTAAACAGTGGTAAGTGTAAAATCTTTTGTTGGAATATTTCAGCTTCCACCCTTTCTGCCATTTCAAGAATTCTGGGTTTTACTACTTCCCTCAACTAGTCCTCCTTTTCATATTTGGGCCTCCCCATCTTCCGCAAATTGGCTTACAGCAGAGATTGGGTCCCTCTATTGGACAAATTTAAGGCCAAAATCCAAGCTTGGGGGTTCTCATGGCTAAATCGCGCTGGCAAATCTGTCCTCATCAAGTCCGTTCTCTGTAGCCTCCCCATTTTTCAATTCTCTGTAATTCTAGGCCCTTCAGGCATCATAAAAAAAATGGAAGCCTTCATTTGCAAGTTCTCCTGGAAAGGGGCCAATCATAATGATAGGAAAATCCCTTTGGTATGTTGGGAGAAAATCTGCAAGCCCCAGAGTGAAGGAGGCCTTAACTTTAAGGGTCTCAGCCTCCAAAACATAGCCATGGGAGCCAAGATCTTCTGGAGAATCATTGGACCTCATCCAAGTTGGGTGCAAAGGCTCTTTGGAGGAAATATTTTAGGGGAAAGAGGAAGAGATGTTTGGATGCCCTTCTACCCACCACAGGCTCGCAGCTGATCAAACTCTGCCACAAAGCAGTCCCTTTAATCAGAGACAGAGTGTATTGGATTCCAGGAAATGGCAAAGAATGCAAGATATGGGAAGACAGCATTATGATGCACCCCCCTTTATCGTCTCATAGCTCTCTTCATGCGCTGTGTTTGTGGTTGGATAACGCAGGTTGCAGCACTCTATGGGACATCCCGCAATGGGAAGGCAGAATCTGGTTGCGCTAGAGACTTCCTCCCGTCCCTCCTGACCTGTCTCAAGCACGCGACCTTCTTATTACCTTGTTAAACGGGATGGCGCCTCTGCGCGTGGGTAAGAAGGATGCCCGTGGATGGGGAGCCGCCCCAGGGCTGTACACGGTGGCGCAAGGATACAAGAACCTTCATGATCGCCCTTGTGTCCCCCCCAACCCTGCTGTTTCGAACGGGATCTGGAACTGCAAATCCATGCCTAAGATTGACTCTTTTTGCTGGTTGTTATGCCACATAGGGATTTTAACAGCTGACATATTGTAGAAGATAGGATTTCATGGTCCCTCTCGATGCCATTTATGCTGTGATAGTGAGGAGAACGATTAGCATATCATTCTGGGCTGTAAATTTTCAAGAGAAATCTGGCAAGGCCTTTTGAGTTACTGGAAATCTGAATTAATTTTACCCATGTCTATATCAGATCTTTTTGCAAACTGGCGGAATTACTACCCAGAAACGCTCCCAAAAAATGAAATATTCATAGCTGCATGGCTCTCCTTGCCGAAATTTGCTTGCTGGCAGATCTGGCTCGAGCGTAATAGAAGAGTTTTCAGAGATGAAAGTCTAAATTCACAGTTCATCATCATCAAAACAAAATTCCTTTGGAAAGAAAGTCTTGGGGATTATCTGTCGGACTTCAATCTGAGCCAACATGACTTAGATTGGGGTGCCTCGATGGACCTCCATTTCTCTGATGAAATTAGGAATCACAAGGCCATAAAGGAATGGCAATTCAGAGGGAAGGAGAATGATCTTTTGGATTTGCTCCTCGGGCAATCTAGATTCTCCTTGTTCTTCGACGGAGCAGTGAAAGGCAATCCTGGATTGGATGGGGCAGGAGGAACTATAAAAAATAAAGAGGGCATAACAGTGGCAAATTTCGCTTGGGGATTAGGGCAGTCCACCAGAATGCAAGCTGAAGCCTTGGCACTTCTGCAAGGTCTCAAGCAAGCGAAGGCTATTGGCCTCTCAGAAGTCAGCATTATAGGAGATTCTCAAGCCATTATCAAAGTCTTAGTAGAGGATTCCTCTCCTGTAGACATTAGACTGGCAAGAATCATTTCAAGAATAAGAACCTTGATGAAATCTTTCCAGACTATAACTTTCCTCCACGTCTTGAGGGAAAACAATAAAGCTGCTGATTTGGGAGCCAACAGGGCAGTTCCTCTTTCCACTGGTTGTCTCTTGGCAGATGAAATTGACAGTTGGGACTCCATTCCATAAAGATTGTCATGTTTTTCTGCATTTTGTTGAATCAGTTTGTTTGCCTATTTAAGATAGGGAAAATAACGGAGATAGACTCGATAGTCTCGAGTAAATCTTGCGGGTACCCAGGATTTAGGGCCTTTGATTAGTTAGTGGAAGAAATTTTAAGGGCTATGCCCGACCAAATGTAACCGGTGAAAGGCATTTTGGCCAAAGACTAATATAATCCCATACCCATTCTTGTTAAAAAAAACAAAAACAAAAAACAAAGGACACACTAGAGGAAAACGCAATAGAGGAATCTTTGCAGGGGGTAGACCTTGCAACAATCATAGAGGAATGGAAACAAAAAGGGATAAATGCCATATCAGAACAACAGCTACAAAAATCAAAGGAGCTTATCTCCTCCAGAAAGAACTAAAACTCAAAGCTCACTATCCAGCACAAGAAAGTACAGCTTAAAAGGTCATATTAGCCAACATTCAAGTAGAAGGACTCAACCTCAAAGGCTTAAGCAGAAAGCGAGGACAAAAGACCATGAGTCAGCTCCTCCAAGAATTGGAAGCCAATCTAATCAATGAAGGAAAGGTAAAGGATCTAGCTCTATACCCATATCCATGTCAATGAATTGCATCTCTTGGAATATTAGGGGACTTAACAGTCCTGAGAAGAAACACATCTTAAAAAGAAAGGTCCTATTTGATCATCCTGACACCCTTCTCATTCAAGAAATGAAACCGGATTCGACTCACCCTCCCCTCTTACTTCACTCATGCTTCAAGCCTTACAACTCCTTGACTAATACGGCTACTGGCACGGCGGGTGGCATGCTGACTTTTTGGAAAAATTCCAAACTCAATCTTATTTCCTCTTTGGCCACTCACCATTCCCTAACAGTGATCCAGATAATCATAGGCACCAACAAGACCTTATGTATAACCAATTTCTATGCCTTGCACAAGATGACAGACCGCATCAAAATGCTCCAAATCATATCCAATATCCTTGACCCTCTACACCACTCTATCAAAATCATAGCAAGTGATTTTAATATGATAACTAACTTATCTGAAAAGAAAGGAGGAATCAGGAAGTTAGATAAGGACTCTGAGGCTTTCCTCACCACCATTGAAAAGCTCAACCTCATCGACATTCCCACTAGCAATGGCTTATTCACCTAGAATAACAGAAGAGGAGGAGACTGTTGAATAGCCTCCCGTTTAGACCGCTTCCTTATTTCTGGGGCAACTTATCTCACCTCCTAGGAAACATAGGCGAGAATCCTTCCACAAGCAAGCTCTAATCACTGGCCTATCTCTCTCAAGATTCAAATTTCCTTGAGTCCGAAGAATGAGCCTTTTAGATTTGAGGCCTTCTGGTTGAATCGTCCGTATTTCATAGAAAAAATGAAACAATGGTGGACTTACTCTCCCATCAGAACTGTGAACAAAATGTATACTTTCAAACAAAAGTTAAAACACATCAAAGAGGAAATCAAAAAATGGAACAGAGAAACATTTGGTAATATTTTTATGAATAAACAAAACTTGGAACACCAACTAGAACTTCTTCAACAAATTATAATTGAATAAGGGCTAACAGAGACTAGTAAGCAAGAGTAATAATGACTACAACAAAGTTGAGACGAAACAGCCATTCAAGAAGAAAAGTTGTGGCAACAAAAATCCATAATAAATTGGCTAAAATGTGGGGAAAAGAACATAACCTTTTTCCATAAATCAATGATGCAGCACAGGAGGAACAACAAAATTCTAACTCTGAAGAACCAAGAGGGTCATCTCATTCACTCTCAAGAGGAGTTGGAAATAGAGCTCAACCATTATTTCAACTCTCTACTCAAAGATCCGAGCAACGATCAGGATCAGGATATCAAAAATACCACCAAGAATATACCCAAAATCCTCACGGAGGACCATAACAAAATGCTTCTAAGGAAAGTCTCCCTCCAGGAAGTGGAAGATGTGGTCATGGGAATTCCCAATGGAAAATCTACAGGGTCGGATGGTTTCACCATTGATTTCTACAAAGCTTGCTGGCCTATCATAAAGCTGGATGTTTATACCCTCGTGGAGGAATCTTGAATTCAGAAGTCTGTCCTCAAATCCCCTAACTCCACCTTTCTGACTCTGATACCCAAAGGAATCTTTGTGGATTCCCCGGACAAATTCAAGCCCATATCCCTCGGCAATGTCATATACAAAATAATCTCCAAAGTTCTTTCCAATTGAATTAACTTCATCCTCCCTCTCCTCATCTCCCACCAACAATCTAGTTATGTGGAAGGAAGACAAATCATGGATAGTCTCATGCTCTCTCATGAGCTCATTCATTCTCTCAATTCCCAAAAAATACTTGGTATGATGATTCAGCTTGATATGTCCAAAGCCTTTGAAAAAATTATCTAGAACTATATGAGACAGGTATTGGATGCATTCGGCTTCCACAAAGAAAGCATCAAGTGGATCATGGATATGGTGTCAGGAGCATTCTCCTCCATCCTTGTGAATGGATCACCTTCTCAACTTTTCAATCCTACTATGGGTATCAGGCAAGGGTATCCAATCTCTCCCTTCCTCTTTGTTATAATGGTAGAAGGGATAAGTCACTCTATCACTACTGCCTTGCATGAAAATAAACTCTCTAGTCTCCAGCCCCATGCCTCTGCCCCCCCCCCACCACAACTCACCAGCAATTTGTGGATGATACTCTCCTCGTGGGCTCCCATCTATCAAAGAGGTTGCCTCATTCATGTCCATCCTAATGGACTTCTTTGCTGCTTCAGACACCTCCATCAATCCTCTTAAATCCAAGTTGTTTTTATTTAACACTCTGCTGCCCATTTGTAGGAACATCGCCAGACTCCTGACCATTCCTATTAGCACTCTCCGCTCCACCTACCTTGGTGTTCCCCTTACAGATAGGCCTCTCTCTCAAGCCACTTGGTAGGACCTGAAAAACAATTTGAAGAAAATAATGGCCAACTGGACCTCTAGATCTCTTAATATTGCTGGTCGGCTTATCCTATTTAAATCTTTCCTTCAAACCATTCTACTTTGATTATACTCGGCTCTAGAAGCCCCAAAATTGATTTCAAACAAAATCAGAAACCTTCAGAGGAAATTCTTATGGAAGGGTGCAAAGGTCAAAAAAATGGGCTCTTGTAGCATGGGAAAAATTATGCAAGCCCAAAAAAGATGGCGGCCTTGGTCTTAGAGACATAGACCTCCTGGGAAAGGCCCTAGGAGCCATGAGATATGGATTGCGAACCCCACCTCCCCCTGGGGTACCCTCTGGGAAGCAAAGTACAGCCCCTCCTTAATGCAAGAGAAAATCGTCAAGCTTAATGGGAACATCAAAGGTTCAGCCATCTGGAATCAAGCTTGGGAGAATAGGGACATCATTCAAAGACATAGTTTCTAGGAAATAGGCAGCGAGAACAAGCCCCTTTTCTAGGAGGATGCCTCACAACAAAGGCTGGAACTTGATCAAGAAAATTTTCAACATATCAAGGTTGAAATACAAAACAGAGGGAAGATCAAAGTTAGCCAGTACTGGGTAAAAAGCAAAGAAAATGACAGATGGAGAAATTGAATCAATCATGAGGAATGGACTCCCCATATGAACCCCCAAACCTGGTCGAACCTCTCCTCAGAGTTACAAAAAAGGAAAATCCTCCTTGACTTTTTCGTGGATAAACTTAGATGGGGAAAAACTCAACAAGACACTTCAACTTAAGCGAAGCCTATAGATACATAGCAAAGCACTACCAACTCCAACCAAATTCGAAGTGGAATGTTACATGGGATAGGAAGCACTGGCCAAAAATTTCTATCTTCCTATGGTTAGTCATGCACAAAAAAGTTTTAACGTGGGACAATCTAAGGAAAAAAGGCTTTATTGGCCCCTCGAGATGCCCCCTCTGCCAGCAAGAAGAAGAAACCCCCAATCATCTATTAAATGTCTGCCCTTTCGTGTCCAATTTATGCAATTGGTTTTCTTTGGTCTTCAAAAGCTCTGATAGAGACCCCTCTTCCATCCAAAGTACCTTCGAGAACTCGAGAAAAGTATTTTCCCCTCATCCTCTGGCTAACCGCACTTGGAATTTAATTCCTGGTTTGATCTGTTAGGCTCTGTGGAAGGAACGCAATGTGAGAATCTTTCGTGGCCTCTCCATCGAGGAAGAATTCATTATCATGAAGATCAAAAGTGTGCTCCGCAAAACAATGACCTCTCTACCCACTCAGACTGTCAAAGCCCCTCCCACCCTCTTTGAAGTGATAATTCTCTCAATGTTGGATCTCCTTCATATTAAGGTCTGTGAAGTCACTCCCCTCCCCAGGCATGAAAAAAAAATAAATCGTGGTGGCCGCCAGAGAAGGGGACCTTCAAGCTCAACTACAATGGCATAGATAAAGGGAATCTGGGACTAGCAGGTTTTGGAGGGGTCTTCAGAAACTCAAAAGGTGAGATAATCTGGATTTATGAGGAAAATTTAGGCTCAACCACCAACAATGTCGTAGAACTTCATGCCCTGGAACATGGCATCGCCATAGCACACAACCTAAACCTCAATCCTCTGATAGTTGAAGGAGATTCCACGCTGGCCACCCAAATAAAAAAAAAAAAAATGAAAAAAAACAATAAAAACAAGAAACAAAAAGACAAAAACTTCAACAAGGTATCGAGGGTAGTGAATGAGGGTATGGCTGGTACCATACGCTTGGAGCCCCAAGAGTGGCAGGATCTGGAGGAATGGAAGCTTCATCAGCAATGCGCATCAATCAATGAAAAATATAACTACTCTACTAAACAATAACTGTTCATGTACCTTTCATCATTACCAGGTTGATTCTCTGCTCAATCGGAAGGACAGGTGGAGGGCGCCTCAGTATGGACTCATCTTTGGTTCGTCGGTCTTCAGACCCCGTGATGCCACCTCCCTTCTCCCTTGTGTAACCATCGTCTCTCAGTCTCATCCTCTCTGCTCTACCATTACTCCTCCACTCCTCAAATCTTCGCATGCTTCCCTTCCCGCCCCCTCTCACTCATTCCGGTATTCCTCCTCCTCCTGGCTTCTATAAATTCACCTCTCCCCTTCTCCCCCTCATTCCTCTCACTACCTTTGGCCTACTCTGTTGGCCCCTCTCTCTCTAGTTTCCCTTTCTCTCCAGTCCATCTACTTCTCTCAGGGCCCCCGAGGCATGGCTCCACCCCTGGTCCAAGTAGGGGAGGTGTGTGCAATCGCGTTGCCTTCCGTTGGTAGTCCCTGGGCCCAACCCCTACCACTCGCGCGGAGACTTTTGCTAGGCACAATGTTCTGGGCTACGCGGCGGCAATTAATCCAGCTACTCAGCCGCGAATTTCAGACTTAGATGCCCAAGCAAATATTCTCCGTAGAGAGGTCACCACAGAGGAGCTCGATGCGGAATTTTCTTGGATTTCGGGCCCTGCTCTCACCCCGGCGCACGAAAACCTCTACACACGTACCATTGAAACATGGTGGCAAATGAAGACCATCATGGGGCTTTCTATGCAGGAAAAAGAGGAATGTTCCAAGGCTCTAGAAACTAATATTGACCAGCTCACTGAAAAGTTTGTAATGTATGTAGAAGCCATCCACCATTGCAGATTCATTAGTGGGGACGCTCCTAATTACATTTTCATAAAGAAGAAGTCGACAACGAAGGTACATTCAACCACTGAAGGATCCCCTAGTATCAATAAAGAGGATATTGGGGCATCCACGAGTCATCGAGTCATCACCACGCAGCAGGAGGGAAGCTCTCAAGAGACTCCCATTCGTCTGGATGAGGATCGGGTCACCACCAACCAGGAGTGATGTAGTCGGTTTCCTTCCATGTTATTCTTCCCTTGTGTATGTTATTTTTCCTCCCCGAAAGGTTGTTTATTGCGGAGGTCATCATTATCTACATGGTCGGCTGCCATAAGGTGCTCTTCCCCTTTCTCAGCTTCTGTTGTCTCAATTTTGAAAATGTTGTAATGAGAGCACCTCTTGGCTCCACTTTTGTACTATGTTTGCTCTTTTGTTTGGGTAGTACTGTAAATATTTCCTTTTCTATGACCAGCACTAGCTCTTCGATTGGGTCTTGTGTCGAGTTCCTTCCCACACAACCCTTTTTGTAATCTGTCAGTTTACCAAGGAATATATTATCTTATTTACAAAAAAAATAAAACATAAAATACATGACAAAAAAATTAACTTGTAAAATTAAAAATTTAAACAAAATATAAAACAAAAAAATATATATATTAAATAAAAAAGGAAAATATTTCAAAAATATACAAAATTTAAGAAAAAAAAATTAACCCAAAAAAAATAAACCATTAAAAAAAAAGAGAAAAAAATAATTAAAATAAATAATAATAAATTAAAATAAAAAACCATCAAATTATATATATATATATATATATAGCGAGCCAACGAGCCGCTATCTGGCCTTGGCCACCCCGGGCTTGTTAGGCCATGGGGTGGGCAAGGAGAGAGTTGTACGCAACTCCCTCCCCGGAAATTTTTTTCTTTACTTTTCATTTTTCAAATTTTTTTATTTTATTATTTTTCCTTTTTTTTTCCTTTTTTTATATTTATTTTAATTGTTTTGGTAATTATTTTAATTTTTTTTTATTATGATATTTTTTTAACTTAAAAAAAATTGTTTTGGAATTTTTCCCCCCTTAAATTATGATTTGTTTGTTCACTTTTTTTTCTTTTTTCTTTTTGGTAAGCTTGGTGGGACTACATCTTCATCATGTCCAATATATCACCCTGATCAGGGTGGGGAATTGAAACGATGTCTTCACATCAAGGAGTGCCTTAACAGAGCACCCAATCATCATCTATCCAAGACCACGTTGAAAAATTATATGTTTTTTTGAATTATTTTCCTTTTTTATTTTATTTTTGTTTTTAATTTTATTTTTTAAGTTATTTTTTTTTTTTACATTTTTATGGTTTTTTCTTCTTTTTAATATATTTTTTATATATGATTTTTTGTCATTTTTTTTTACCAACATGAAAATGACCAACATTTAAAAAACAAATCCACACACAATACATTAGAAAATTTAAAGTGTAAAAAATAATCCCTCTAAACAAAAAGGGTTGATGTTGCATCAATACTTTTTAAAATCAAGATGAAAATCACTAACAAAAAAAAAAATTGTTCATACTTGATACATAAAAAAATTTAGTGTCAAAAATAAGCCATCTAAAAAAATGTGTTGATGTTGCATCAATGCTTTCAAAATTAGCATGAAAATCACTAACATTTAAAAAAATGTTCATACTTGATACACAAGAAAATTTAAAGTGTCAAAAATATGCTCCAAAAAAAAGGTGTATTTTGAATCACCACTTTTCAAAAACGAGTGATTTTTTGTTACCTCAAAAAACAAGTACTAGGTAATTTTCTCGTTTTATCAGTAACTATGTTACAAAGCCCCCAACTCTCTAAATTTCACGTTCAAAAAAAATGCAATGCCACATGTCCTCTATAGGTTACGATCAACAATAATGTCTTTGAATAAGACGCACATCCTTTTCATGATGTTGACATAATGCTAACCATGTTGGAGACCCCTTTCAAACCTTTCTTCATCAAAAATCCCAAACATTCAATTCCACGCCCAAAAATGCAGCGAAGATGAGTGTTTTCTCTTGCAGGCTTTCTATGATTTTTTGTTCATTCATACATGCAATTGAGGATTCATTCAGCATTAAGGGATAGGGATAAACTTAGATTTGCACCTGTGAAGGGGAATTAACCACCATTATGCAAGAATTGCAGCGTTGTTTGGATTCGCAGCACCCCTACCTCCCTTTTGCAGCAAACCAAAACAAGCATACCACAGCCTCCGAAAGAAATGGAGAAGGCATGAGTGATGTGAAATGAAGAGGAAACTTCAAATAATCTTGCAAAATGGCCTAGAGCGGAAATGATGATGATAATCGTGATTGGGAATGGAAATTATGAATGTGCAACATCTCTTGGAAAACACAGTGCCTGGGGAAAAGGAAAGGATTGTCCTTTTGACCATTATCTTCCCACTGAAATCATAACTTGTCATTGAAATGACATTCAAACTGACTCACCACAACCTCCAAATTTGTGCCTATTCCATCTCATGATTGCTTTGATGTAGACTTAACCTCTAAACTTAGATGACCCACTTATGATACTCAAGGTTTGATGATATGAGCCTTAGACTCCTCTATAATGACAAATGATCCCTCATAAATGCCAATTCAAATCATGACTTCTTGTGACCTTATAGTTCGAACTATGGCAAAAAGACTCTTTTTTGACTCAACATATTTACAATTATACTTTGACAAATTTGGCCTCTTTGTACAAAAAACCCCTTTAGACCATGACACTCATGAAACCAAGACTAATATTTACAAAAATGACCTCAAATGAAATAGTAAGATAAAAGTGACAAGGATTCCTATATTATAGGACCCTAACAACACCTACAAGAATAATGACATTTACCAGCGCACATTTTGCATATTAAACCTCTACAATATTGTCTCAACATATTTCTTCTAATTTAACCAAATTTTCATATTTCCCTGATCACTTTTAATTTCCATTCCCAAAATAAAATTTGCAACGCCAAGATCCTTCATGTCAAATTTAGAGGAAAAATGAGTTTACACTTCTTCGATGATTTCCCTTTCCTTTCCAATCAACAACATATCATCCACATGTAAGACATAATAAACAAGATAATCACCAAATAATTTTAAATACACACGACAAGTCACTTTTCTCCTTGTGAAGCCAAGTCCCAATATATAAGTATCAAAATTTTCATACCGCATACTAGATGATTGCTTTAACCCATATAGGAACTATTATAGCTTTCATATCATCTCTTTCTTTCCCTTCACCATAAAGCCTTCTAGTTGCTTCATGTAGATTTCTTCTACCAAATCCCCATTTAGGAATGTTGTCTTCACATCCATATGTTCTACTTCAAAATCAAAAGTAGTAGCAACAGATAAAATAAATTTAATAGAAGTTAACCTAGCAACATGAGAAAATATCTCACCAAAGTCAATTCCCTTTACTTGTGAATAACCTTTTACTACTAATTGAGCTTTATATTTCTCCGCTTTGCCTTTTTTATTCAACTTGTTCTTAAACACACATTTTCTACCAATGGGCTTTCTTCTAGCTAGAAACTCCACTAGATAACAAGCCTCATTTTTTCCTAATGCTTCCATTTCTTCAACCATGGCCTTTTTCTAAGGTTATCCATCCTTTGAATTCACTACCTCCCTAATAGTTCTAGGATCATCATTTAATAAATACGGTAAGAATTGAACAGAATCAAGTGGAGTATACATTTTTCTCGAACTATTCTCCTTAATACTAGAGTATGTGGCCTTCTTCTTCTTATTCCTATTCTTTTGTAGAGTCTAATTCACCATCCTTCAATTTAAACTTTGTCTTCTTTGGTTCTTTCTCCCTTAATAGGACTTCCTATTTCACAACATCTTTGATTTCTCTAAATACTACATCTTGATGATACACAACCTTCTTATTTTTTGGATTCCAAAGCTTATAACCTTTAAGACCATATTTTTATCCAACAAATATACATGTTTCAACTCTCTTAAGGTGTGTATGGAGTAGTCTTCTACTTTGCTATACTACACTTCTTAAAGAATTCTTCGAATTCATACTTGTATAATTTTCCACCCTTATCTACCTTAACACCTTGATTTTCTTCTCTGTCTATTTTTCCACAAGAGCCTCAAACCCTTTGAATTTGTCAAAGACTTTATATTTCTTCCTGAAGAAATAAATCCATGGCTTCCTTGAGAATTCATATATAAATGAGACATAGTACACAAATTTTCCCAATGATCGAGCTAACAAAAGTCCAAAAACATCACTATGCACCAACTATAATATTCCCTTTCCCCTTGCACACTAGAGGAGAATATTACTTGATTTTTCTTTCCATATAGAAAATATTCACGAAAACCAAAATCCAAAGATAAATTAGACATACCATCTACCACACCATTACAATGTAGTACTCAAAGGCCCTTCTCTCTAATATGTCTTAGTCTTTGATGCCATATCATATTTTCTTCTCTAGAGATTGAATGAGTATTTATTTTTTCATCTCCACTCTTAGGAATAATGGAATTGTTGCACCCCACTAATAGTGTTTTTCATCATTGGAACATAGTCAAGCAAGATATTATGGAGGTGGTGGAGGACTCAAGAAAAAACAAAACTATTTTGAAGGCACTCAACACCTCTTTCGTCTTCTTGATTCCAAAGCAAGAAAATGTTATGACACCAGATAGATTTAGACCCATAGCATTATGCAATGTGGTGTACAAAATTATTTCCAAAATAGTTGCAAACAGGCTTAAGCCCCTTCTTCCAACTCTAGTGTCTGAGGAGCAAACTGGATATGTGGAAGGTAGACAAATTTTAAACAATATCATTCAAGCTCACGAAGTGGTCCACTCACTGAAGAAATAAGCAGACAGGTATGATTATACAACTTGATCTAGAAAAGGCTTATGACAAGCTTAGTTGGGCATACATCAAGGAAGTTCTAAAAGCGTATGGCTTTGACCATAACTGGATAAGATGGGTAATGGCCCTTGTTACCACCTCAAGCTTTTCAATACTGTTGAATGGCTCACCATCAAAAATCTTTAAGCCTTCAAGAGGACTCAGACAAGGAGATTCGCTCTCACCCTTCCTCTTTATTCTCATGATGGAAGGGCTAGGAAATGAGATCAAAGCTGCCAAAGTAGAAGGCAAAATTCAAGGGCTCAAACTCACCTTGAATGGGGGTGCTTTGACTGAGCAACAATTTGTGGACGACACCATGTTGTAGGGCACACCTACGGTCAAAGAAGATCATGCCTTCAAACAAATTCTGAAAGACTTTGCTATGGCTGCGGGTACTGAGGTAAGCCTTACCAAATCAAAGATTTTCTTTTTTAATATTGATATTTCTATACAGAGAAACCTCACCAGAATTCTAGGTTTTCGAAGAGAAATGCTACCCTCCAAATGTTTGGGAGTTCCTCTAACTAATAAACCTCTAAGCAAGATAGTTTGAGAGCCTGTTATTAATAGACTCCAGGATAGAATCTAGAAATGGACAAACAGGTCTTTGAATTTGGCAGGAAGACTAGTGCTTACAAAAGCCATCCTACAAACTATTCTTATTTTCATGTTTTTAGCACTCCTAGCTCCTAAAGAAGTTATGCAACACATTATAAATATTCAAAGAGATTTTCTTTGGGGCAAAGGGGAAGAGAAAAAGAAATGGGCTTTGGTAGCCTAGGAAAAGATCTGTAAACCTAAGACACAAGGAGGTTTGGGACTTGATGACCCTAAAATCTTAAACAAAGTTTTGGGGGAAAAACTATGGTGGAGATGGCTAAAGGAATTAGATGCCCCTTGGGCCAAGGTATGGAAACAGAAATATGCAAACAATTGGCAAGAGAGGGAGCACATCAGAATGTCTGGAATAATCAAAGGCTCACACATCTGGAACAAAGCTTGGGAGAATAGAGTTATTGTTCAAAAACACAGTTTCTGGGAAATCAGAGATGGAAACCTTGTTTGGTTTTGGGAAGATAATTGGCAACAGGAACCAAAACTGCTGAGAGAAGATTTTGACAATCTTAAGAAGGATACCGATGAAAAAGGGTTACACAAGGTAAATGACTTCTAGGAGCAGGATAGAAACGAAGGAAAATGGAGAGTATGGAAGAACTTGTTTTATAGTGAGGACTCTCCATCGAAGGCCTGGGCAGAAGCTCTCATAGTCATCTTGGAACAAAGAAATATTATGATTTCAACATCTTTAGACCAACTGAGATGGGGAAAAAACAATGAAGGTAACTTTAACCTTAAAGAGGCCAAGCGAATAGCCCTTGGGCTTGACTTTCTAAACCCTGACACGGTATGGAAGGACCTATGGCAGAATCAAAACTGGATGAAAATCAAACTGTTCATGTGGTTGGTGTAGCATAGAAAGATTCTAACTTGGGAAAACCTGCGGAAGGGAGGTGTAATTGGTCCACCAAGATGCCAGCTTTGCAAATTACAAGAAGAAACTATGGAACACCTTCTCAACCTTTGCCCATTCACCTCCACCTTGTGGAATTGGGTGACTTCAATCTTCAAACACTCTGACAGGGACATTGGCAACATCAACAACACATTAAGGAATTGGAGGAGAAATTTCTCTGCAAATTAAATAATCAACAAAGCTTGGGAGCTGGTTCCTGGCTTCTAATTTGGGATGTCTGGAAAGAACGCAACAATAGAATCTTCAAGAACGGGGTTGGTTCTGTCCAGAGCATTATGGATCAGATCATAGGACAGCTCAAAGAGACTGTAGGAAGCCTTATAAAAACCTCCCTGAGAACCAACCTCATGATCAGGATATGCATACACTTCTACATTTGGGCCTTCAGGGGCTCTTCCCCCAGGGAATAACCAAGAATGTAAGTCGTATAATAGTTGATAAGGATTTCTGGAAACCCCCCTCCCCCCAAGGTTTTATGAAGTGCAATATAGATGGGGCCTTAAAAGGAAACCCTGGCATTGCTGGTTATGGAGGAGTAATAAGAGATGACAAGGGTTTAATAAAAGCCACCTTTCACAGTCATTTGGGTAAAGCCACTAATAATATGGCAGAGCTCATGGCCCTTGAGCAATGCCTAGAAATATTAAGGGACTCAAACTTGCATAATACCATAATTGAAGCTGATTTTGAATTGATAATCAATTCAATCAAGAAAATATGCAATGGCTCAGTGCCAGACAAAGTATCGAAACACTGGAGATTACTGCAAGTCTATCAACTTATTCAATCCCACCTGTGCACCATGAGAACCCTTAGTTTCATTCTTGTGCGAAGAACAGCCAACAGGTTAGTGGATATTATGGCTAATGAAGGCGTTTTTTGTGCCAAAAGCAATAAAATATATGAATGGTCAGAGACTCCTCAGGGTCGATTGTGGGATGAGTGCCACAAACATGCAACCTTAGATAGGGAGATCTGCCAGAACAGAGGAAATAAGCAGGATGAAGTATGAGCAGGGCATTCTTCAAGAACAGAGGACTTTTGGTCGACATGAGGAAGAAGTATGAGCAAGAGGTCAAGGAAGGATCAAGAGTTTTATTCTGGTTATCGGGCGGGAAATTGCAGATCGAATTCTACATTCCTAGGTTTCTCAGGCAGGAAACTAATTATAGAACAAGTCTTCAAAGGTATCAGAAAAACATTAAATGTAGCCTTTTAATGTTTGGGGCCGAGAGCTTCATTAAAGAATTGGCAGGTCAGCAAAATCATAGTAACACAATATATTTCGCGCAGCAAACAGATAGTTGGTTAACCTTCAAACGGACCCAAAATGCGATTAGCTGATGTCTCTATCAGGCTTCAGGTCCAAAGGCACAGTTAAGTTCTGCGCTTGTTGGAAAGGCCTTTTAAGATCGCATGCATCTGGTGATTTTCGGGTGGATAAGCTACCCAAATGTTATCCTCCCATACGGACTCAAAATGGTTTCTAATAGTAGTTCAATTTTATTTTCAGGTCCATTTTTGTTGTTAACGGGTGAGCTTGAAGGAAACCCAATATAACACCAGGACCGTTAGATCTTCGGGGCTTGATCAAACGGTCATGTTGTTTGGTGGGTCTTCAGTGGTAATGCGGAAAGGTGGTTTGGGCCTGAGTCTCGATTTGTGGACCCACTAACTAAGGCTTTGAGAGGCTCGGCTTTTGCTTGGGCAACTGCTCCTCATTATGTACATTATGTAACTTTTCTTTTAATTGGAATAGAAGGACATAGCTTACTTTAGCAAAAAAAAAATAGAGTTTTTCAGCATCGTATACAGAGATCCAATCCAAACTCACCTCAACAATACCATTTATCATTGAACCATCTTGCAAGTAGCCTTTTCAAACACTAATTTTACACCTACATCGCTTATCTTTCTTACAAAAGTTAGAGTTCTGGCCAAGGATGTGTAGAACACCAGGGATATTTTAATCATTCCACTCATAAGCTTCAATTTGACCTTCCTCATCCTATTATTTTGGTCATCATCTCCTAGAAAAACTTCACCACCATCATATCTTTCATACTCACAAAACCATCCTCTATGACGAGTCATATGGAAGGATGCCATTGAGTTTACCATCCATGCCTCATGATATACATGTGTACTTGTAGAAGCCAAGTACACTTCCCCTCCTTTTTATGAGGAGATGTTTACTTTTATAGAAGTAGCATAATCAAATCAAGTCCCTTTGCCTACAATTTTGAATCTATAGTCTTTCTTGTAATGTCCTTATTTTCTACATCTTCAACATACCTTTATGATTTTTTCTGGGGATTCAAATCTTCCTCTGGATTTTGATATCCCACTTGAGGACTTATTTTTATTGCTATTTTGGGAGCATCATTTTACAAACAAGGTATTTGCATTATGACTTTCCATGTTTTTCTGTCTCATCTCCTTTGATAACAAGGATGACACTATATTGTCAAAACTTAAAGGAGTTGCATTACTACCTATGGAAACAACTAAACTATCCCATGAGTCTAGTAAAGAACACAACAAATTGATACACCCATCTTCACCTTAAATCTTAATATCAACAAATAATAACTAACTTATCATAGTTTTGAATGTGTTTAGATGCTTTGCCACTGAGTCTCCATCCTTCATCCTTAGGTTATACAATTTTTTTACATAGGAACAATTTTCTCACCAGGGACTTAGACTAATACAAAGTCCCTAATTTGTTGCACAATGCCTTCATTATAGATTCTTCTGAAACATTCAATACTTCTGAATTTGAGAGACACAACCATATTGTGCTCTTTTCCTTTCGAGCCAACTTAGTCTGGTCTTCTATATGCATCCTCATTGGTGCAATACCCAGATCCATAGTGATCCACTGATCTTTCTCCACCAACTAATATTCCATTTTGAGCTTCCATAGCTCAAAACTTTAACCATTGAATTTATTGATCTTTATCTTTGAACTACTTGGAATTTCCTTTCACCACAAGAATCAATTTTGTGGATCCCCCACTATAACAGGGTCTGCCACAAGCTCGAGCAAAACCCTTTAGCCATAAAAGCATCCCCTCGAATCCAAAACTGTTCTAATACCAAATGTATATTTTAATCATGTGCAATTAGTTGTTTCAAACATATTCTTAATCAAATACAAAAGATATGATAACTCACACATTCACACAGAAATTTTACCCTAAAGATCTAAACCATAAAAGCCAACAACAATTTTCAGTATATAATCTTTAATATGTATACATGGCATCCATAAATCACCAAACAATTTATGCTAGATCATAATACAAATGTAGTTCCTTAACTAAAATTACAAAACAATGTGCCACAAAAACCATTAAAAAGTGAAAATTGTGTGTTGAAAATAGCCAAAAGAAAATGCAAAAACTCCCTTGCAACCCCCTTGAATAGGGGGGAACCCTCCCTTACCTCCAGGCCCCAAGACCCCCCTATTGCGCCCAGTGCAACATACAACATGCGGGCATATTCGTATAATGCATATAACACATATCAGCTAACAATTTAGGCTTCAACAAAGAATGAGAATAAAAGGGGACAAGAAGATTGGGGGTGCAAAGTAAAAAAATAGAGTTTAGAAATAAGAAACAACAAAAAATTAAACCATGTATTTCACCACTAGAAGTACAATTTACCTGAACAAATCTCTACTAGAGGGAGGTCCGATTTAATGGCTCCATACACCATTTATCATGCCAAATACTATGGTACTTGAGGAGCTTTAAAGATGGATGGTTTATGTTAGACAACTAAGTTGCTAAGGGTAACTCCATGAATCAATTGTAGTGATATCACAGGTTGACAAATGACCTGATTTATACTGAGAAAGAATGCTCATAATCCGCCTCCAGTTTGAAATTATTAAAACATTATAGAATTATAAAAGCATTCAGAAATTGATTAACACCATAACTTTATTATGTCCAGAGTTATGTACATTGGTTTATTTCTGGTGCGTTATTAAATATATATAATCCTCTGTGTAGAGAGTTAAAAGACTTGTTCATTGAATCTCTGGTATATATGGATAATGAATTATATGCTTCGTGTGATGGAATATATTTGCTTTATATGCATACACTTCTGCCTTACCAAGCTCCATCGTTGAATAATCTCTGGCATTTATATGCGTTAAAGCATCTCTATTTTGCATTGATTGGAGTCTTGCAATTGAATGTAATTTCAATCTCTGCTTTGAATGAAGTGAGTTGTGAGATGAATACATTGAATTGGTGTTGCATTGTTTCTCTGTGATGAGGTGATCTTGCAATGGTGTGTGCTTTGAGCTATCTTATCTCTAGTCAAATCTATGTCATATGCATTGAGTTTACATCTCTCTATTGGTTGCATAAATGCATTGAAGTCCATTGATTTAAGTCTTGGTATGTGTGCCTTGCTTTAAAACATCACAGTGTTGAATTGGTTTAAATTTTCCTTATTATATGGCATGCATATTAAGCTTTGAAGTGTGTGCTTGCTTAAGGGTTTATGCATTGGATTAGTTTGTTGGTTGTTATACAAGTATGGTAAAGACATCTTTTATGTTGTTGAGATAATTACAATAACAGAAAGTTCTTTGGAACTATTGCCATTTTCAATAGATAGTTCTTTTTAAATGGCTAAAATTAAAAATTTATTATATTTATTGAGAACTTTAATCATGTCTATTGTTGAAAACACAATCCAAATCAGCAAAGGCTCTCTCTCTCAAATTTAAACATGTCCATAATATGCAAAAGAAAACAATTTATTTTTGCAACTTGAGCCACAGTTTACAGCGAGAGGAGTTACAACATCATAAGCATCATTGTGAATTTGTTTTTTTTTCAGAATAATCATCTCTTTGATATTGAGACAAAATCCCATCAATTGCCAGAAACTAATCAAGTCATTGAAAAACCAGTTTGCATAAACATGCAAAAGTTCAAGTTCCACTTCCCAAGCCCATCATCAAACCTTGGGAAGATCTTGTCAACAACAGGAACAAAATTTTTCTTGGATACGACAAGGAGGTGTCCTTTCATATCCTAGATTATTCAACGCCCATTCAATCTCAAAGTGTTGGATTCCTTCAAGACGGTTCATATTCACCTATTCCTGCTCCACATTCACAACAGATTGTGAAATGCCAACATTGTGACCGAGTTGGCCATGTGAAAGATCATTGTTTTGAGCTTCACATGTGTAAGAATTGTGGTCAACACACTCATCCTTCAAACAGATGTTTCAAAAACAAGCCTCCTGCAAGAACAAATATTCAACTTGGATGGATCGCTTCTTGGCAATGAGCTTCAACAGCCAAGAAGATATTGTTGAAATTTCTAAGTATTACCTGTTAGAAATTTTATCTATATTCTCTAGTTTATTTCACCTACTTGTTTAATTATTAACAAGTCATTTACTCATGTAAACACTGAAATAAACACAATACAATCTCAACCATCTACAAATCAATAGATAAAATAAATAGACAAACATAAAAGTGACATCGTTATTTTTTGACAATCGTCCATGGAAAAACCCAATGCGGGAAAACCGATGCAGCAATTATAAGGGTTATATTATTTTGCAGTATTTCTAAGTACAACTGGGTGCCAAACTGGCTCACCTGACAGAGAAAAATAATCCAACAGTAATACCTCTCTATTCAGAAGCAGAAATTCGGAAAGTCTACCTCACAAAACCCTCTCCAGCACAATCTGAAGCTTAGTGTCAGCCCTCCTGGCCTCTGCATCAGCCCAAAACCCTCTGTGTCAGCCCTCTGAGGCTCTGCACAACCTTTATGGCCCTCTGCGTCACTCCTGCAGCCTCTACCTGGATGACATAGGCCTTTATGGCCTTTGTGTAGTCTCTTCTGCCTCTGTGTGGCTCCCTTTAGCTCAGTGTCTGCCTCTGCGCTGGTCTTCCTGCACTACCTTTGCCTCTCTATTAGGTGGTATCAGAGCTTAAGATTGATTAACCCACCTTCAAAGAAGGTTGTAACAGAATGCTTGATTGACAGGACAAAGATTTCTTGTCTGAAAGGTGTTTTGACAGTCAAGGATTGATTGCCTCATTGATTGTATGCTTGGTTGCACACTAACTATTGTTTGAGTTTGCAGAGGTGAAGGGAAA
The DNA here is from genome assembly GCA_000404065.3 of Pinus taeda. Taxonomy (NCBI): domain Eukaryota; kingdom Viridiplantae; phylum Streptophyta; class Pinopsida; order Pinales; family Pinaceae; genus Pinus; species Pinus taeda. The sequence goes on along the minus strand of APFE030946532.1, from coordinate 8,214 downwards.
GCTATTGACATCTCAGTCCAGGAAGGACAAGAAGGAAGAAGAGTTGAAGGCATTCTTCTATCCCAAAGGACCTCAGGGCAATCCTTGAAGCACAAAAGGTTGTTGCAAGAGGTTATTGGATAAGCTCTTTAATAATCTTGTTTGAAGTTCTTTTATGCATTTTTAAAATGACAACTTCTACAAGTGAGTTCTCAAATTCTTCTTGCTCCCGAGGTTCCTTTGATGGAGACATGAAGCAAGACTTGTCCACCATGCTGGATATGGTGAGAGAAATGTATGAGGATGGAAGGAAGAGCAGCATACTTAGAGAGTAGTTGAATTCCGTGGAGGAAGAGAAACAGATGCTTTCTGGCAAATTGCAGGAAATGGAGAGGCAACTTCATATTGCAAGTATGAACCTAAAAAGGATGCATGAGTTGGAGTCACAAATCTTTGTTGCCAAATAAGCCTTGGCTAAGTATCCGCTTGAAGAAGAGGTAAACCATTCCTATTTTTCTTCAAATTCTTCTAAGAATGCTTATATTGGTTCTTTTGAAAAACATACCAGAGGCATAGGTTCCAAGATAATGTCCAAGATTGGCTATGAAGGAAAAGGATTGAGCAAACATGCACAAGGTATTGTTGAGCCAATAATGGTTGAGGAAAGGCCTAAGTATTTGGGTCTTGGCTATGGATAGTCTTACGGAGAGAATTCCAAAGCTGCCATGAAGGCCATTGAAACAGTTCCAAAAATGAGTTTCATTGCAGGTCCTCTACCTCAGAAGTGTGAGGATTGTATTTAGGAGGAATGCAATAGCTTGAAACATCATTTGCATGATGCAGGTGTTCAAAAGCACACACTTGAACCAGAGGGTTGTATAAACTCTGACAGCCTTAAAGAAAGTGATGGTGTACCAAAGGGAGCCACTTCTTCATTTGTCTCACCTCCTCATGAAGGCAATAAAGGTGAAAGAGGCAGGTATAAATCTGGTTCTAAACACATTCCTTTTGATTTTGTAAAGCATGGAAAAATAATTGCATGTTCCTTTTGTGGCTTGGATAACCATTATGTTTCTAGATGTTGGAAGAGGATGTCCACATACAGGAAACTTTTGAAGGAAAAGAAGCAAGCAGCCAAAGGTCCACAGGACAAGGCAAATCATGCTATCAAAAGGATGCACATGTGTTGCACTTACTGCCATAAGCAAGGGCATCTTACTGAATGGTGTTGGACTTTGAATCCAGCACTGTTTCCACCAAAGCTGAAGGAGAAGGTGGAAAAAAAAATGGCAAGGATGGAAATAAAATTCCATGACTGATGTGGTTTAGGATGATTCACATATTGATGCTGATGTGAAAACAAAGGAGGGACCTTTGAAATGGATTGGTAAGAAATGGTTAGAATTCTTATCCAATTAAGGTTGCATGTCTAGTGATGCATCTGTTTGCATTTCTTTGTGGAACAAATGCAAGTTGCAGGATCTTACCAAAATGGTAAATAGAAAGAAGTTGAGTGGGAAACTCACTTTATTGCTGCAACCATATGTTCATTTCATCTTTGCACGTATAGTGTACTTAAGAGAAATTTGAAAGATGGAATGCATGCCTGAGCATGACATGCATGTGATGATGGTTTGAGAGAAGTTAACTTGGTCTCTAAAATTGAGATAAGGATGAAGTGTTTCATCTTTTGGAAAAGAGTCCTAAAGGTCTTTTTCCTACATGCTTGACTTGAAGGGCCATTTGTTGTAAAGGCATGTTTTATTGCCTTGTTACCTAGTTAATCATTTGTATGCAGATATAAGACATGGAAGGGTTCACAAGATGTGAAATATGTTTCTTTGTTGAAGCAAGAGTTAGCCCATGCAGTTGTTGTCTGTATGCCTACTGTTGTTAACAGTTGTTGTTGGCAACTTTTCAAACAAGTACAAATGAATGTTTTGTGGAGCAAATGTACTTCACATTTGTTTGAGCCACCCTGGATCAAGGATCAAAACAAAGAAGTTCAAACTACCTTCTGTAAACTTCACAAAAGAAGTTATGCATGAATTCAAGTAGGAAAACAGTTCTTCCCGAAACGACCAACCCATTCAATAAGGGAAGTGGTTAAAGATTTTGGTTCAGAGGCACTATGCAAAGGCAAGTGTAGGGAGGCTGAAAGAAGAGGGTGTTGTTGCTCTCATTTACTGCTCAGATTACTATATCAGTCTTTTGGTGGACTAAAAGTTCTTTTAGTGGGAAGGCGTGATCCGAATTGGATCCTTAAACTCTCTTAAAGCTACTCGAACTCTGTAAAAAAAAACCATACCGGAGTTTAAAGTCTTGTGGATGTTGAAGCCTATCAGAAATAACCTTTGAACAATGACAATTGCAGCCAGCACGAAGCAACGAGGACCTCCTATCAAAGCATGCTGAACGAGGCCCATGGAGACTGCGCAATGGTGCAAACTAGCAATTGGGAAGTCTAGATCAGAAAACGAAGGCTATTTTTGAAACCCCTTGAAATGGAAAAGCCCCGAGCGCTTGGTCACAAGGGGAACCAGAAAACCATGGGAAAAGAGCTAAAACTAAAGGCGGGTCCCCCACCCCAAAAACAGCAGAATATCGAAGGCGTTTCAGGTGGTAAGCGGCTTTGTCAGAGGACCCAGTGATGCCATACAGTGATTGACGTGTGTCCGGCAGATGAGAGAGAAAACCGCTCTCATTGTGGGCTAACATCCAAGCAAGTCATCCACGTGCTAAGAGCGATAACCATAGGATTTGGAGGCCCCAAATCTAAAGGCGGAGATTGCACCCGATGGGAGACCGGACCTAAGGGAAAAAATAAGCCACGGTGCATAAATATTTGAAGTCCGATGTGGACAATGAGTTGGAAAAGATTTTTGTTTTGTGGGCATTCTTGGAGTAAACGGAAATAATGGCCATTTCAAACGATCGAGTGTTTCCAGTGAACCTGACACTTATCCGTTATGGAATAGGTGGCCGCTTCCTTGTGAGGTGTGATGCAATGACTATAACAGCTGAAAGAAGGGATTCGAACAGACAAATCTAGGGAATGAGAGAGATGAAAGCAGAGACGAACAAACGAGGAGAAAAAGGGGGGACAATAGAAGAGAGCAAGAGCGAACAACGAAGAAAATGTTGAATGTGCAGAGTCTTTAGAGTCACTTGGAGGTAAAGTGAAAAGCAAGAGAGCTTAATTGACAGCAGCATATTGTTGTTGGAGTTGCTTGGAGGTCAAGCGATTCATAGAGGCATGTAAAGGCCGAGTGAAAGAGCTTAGAAAAGCCAAAGCAAAGAGCCGGGAGCCACAGCCAGAGCCAAGAGCCAGAGCGAGTGCTAGAAGCGAGAGCTGAGAGCCCGAACCACAGAGCCAGAGCTAGAGTCAGAGACACAGCCAGAGCCAAGAGCCAGAGCTAGAGTCAGAGCCATAGCCAAAGCAAGAGCCAAAGCCAGAGCCAAGAGCCAGAGTTGGAAATCCGAAGAGCTCCAAGAGCCAAGGGATAAGATGGTGTTCTGAGCCCAATGTTCCTGTATAAAACATTGGAGTTAAGTGTAGGCACTTGTAAAAGAATTGAAGCCATAATCCTAGTGAGCCTAATCGAGTTGATTAGAGCTCAAGGAGACGTAGCCCAAGATATCAGGGTGAACTCCATATTATACTATTGTCTTATGTGTTTTTTTTACTGCTGCTTTAACTACTATTATATGCATTTATATATCAGTTTAAGTACCTTCCCATATCAGCACAAACAATAGATTCTAAAGTAAATAATCAGCTGAAAACAAACATAAGCATACACCCATATTTTCAAGCATTTCTTATTTCTGCATTGGTTGATCAAAGAGACTTGGGAAAATTTAAAGCTTTGGAAGTGGGAGAGGTTCTTGTAAGTTAGACAAGAAACCTAAGAGCCCCATTTTCAGATCACACTACCACTGCTACATCTGTACTGCAGCTCCCTCTACATTCGTGTTATTGTTGGTCCTTTCTTCCAACACTGCATCTGCACTGAACCCTCCTCTCATCATGCTACTGCACTGTAACTCAATTACTCAGAAGTAAGTAACTGATCCACCCAACTACTGACATCCTTGTCAGGCTAGAAACACTCTCGTCGTTGAAGCTCTCTTAATCGCTATATTGTGCTCCCTCTGCTCTCTCTATGCTTCTGCAACAAACTTTGTGCCTCTTGCACCATTGCAAACACCTTTGTGCCTTCTTGCACTGCTGCAACCTCCTCTGTGCCTCTCGCACTACTACAACCCTCTTTACGCTGCTAGGGGCTACTGCACTCTAGCACTCTCTACTTCTCCATCTGCATCTACTTCTACCGACATCCATCATCCTGCTACTGTCACTTTGGGGCTCCCGTAGCCAGATATGATCCAAGAGTTTGGGTACCTCAAGGATCTTTCCCCTCATCTCCTATAGTCCTCCTGACTACAGCTTGATGTCATCCCACCTTTTCTCTATAGGTACATGAGAACTCATGGAACAATCGTCATCCTCCTCTACCTACTTTTTTCGCCTTCGCTGTTGTTGCCTTGGAGTCAGACACCTCTCCCTTATTCTTCTTCCTCGGACACTGGTTCGCATAATGCCCCAGTTCCCCACAGTTGAAGCACTTTATCTTGGAGAGGTCATTTTTCTTCCTCTTCTCCTACTTCCCCGTAGATGCCATAGTTGCATCCTCTTCCTCCTCTTTCTTGACCTGGACTCCTTTGCTACTATTTCCCATCTTGGTCAGCCGTACGATCTCTTCTTGGCGAAGAGTGTCCCACAACTCTTCCTAATCTAGAAGATTCGCTTTGCCCAGAATGCTCTAGACAAATGTCTCCCACTCCTCAAAGGCTAAGTTTAGGGCGGTCCTCACCATTAACTCCTAATCCGACATGGCCCCAAAGGAAGTTATTTGGTCCTAGATCTCCTTCAATATGTCGAGGAAGTGATTTATATGCTCCCCCTTTTGCATCTCGTATAACCGCAACTAATTCTCTAGTAGCATCTTCCTCTGCACGGAAGTATGCTGACACAATGTCTTCAAGGTGTCCACATTTCCTTTGTCGTCTCCTTCTCGACAATATGTTGCACCACATGATCCTTGACCCCATCAAGGATTATGCATTTCGTCTTGGCCATCGCATCCTCATACTTTTCATTGTCAGCTGGGTCAACTGGGATAACCACGGTTCTCAAGGCGAAAGCCTTGATGCAATGCCTATCTAGAATGGACAGGATCCTGGCCTTCCAAACGACAAAGTTGGATGCCCCGTCCATCCTATCCTGATCCCTCATTCCATTCATGGCCATCTCTCTTCTCTTCCTTTCGACTCCTTTGAGTCTCTACTTCCCTCTGGAAGTTCTCTCTTCGACTCCTTCTGAGTCACTACTTCCCTCCTAGAAGTTCTCTACTAGACTCCCTCTAAGTCTCGATTTCCATCCTGGAAACCAACCTGCCAACCATTGAGTCGCACCTCTCCGATCTCCTATGCACTTGCAACATTGATCTTGATTTCTTGGCTAGAAATTCGCCTAGGTAGCAACTCCCTCTACCTTGCTTTTGCCCTGTTAGGTACTGTTCTGTCTCGGCAGTAACAACACCCCACCAACTTCACTCCCCGCAATATTCCCACATCTTCCTATGCCCCAACAACTGAATGATTGAGCCTCTAAGCTTTGTACAATCTCGACATTGGTTGAATTGCTCCACTATCCAACTGTGTCAACCCTCTTGGTCTCTGTGTGGCTCTTAGTGAGTCTTTTCTTCCCTCCTTAGCCTCTGCATTGACCTCTCTCTGGCTCAAACTGATGATGCAGTCCCTCTGCATTAACCCTTCTCTGCTGCTTTCTCCTAGGAACAACTTTTGTCACTCGGGACAATTTCTTCTGCTATAAATGCTCTGATTTAGCTGGTGCCTTCAGCTCTCATGTGATCTGCAATGCCCTGATACCATGTTGAAATATCTAAGTATTACCATTAGAAATTTTATCTGTATTCTCTAGTTTATTTCGCCTACTTGTTTAATTACTAATAAGTTATTTACTCATGTAAACACTGAAATAAACACAATACAGCCTCAACCATCTACAGATCAACAACTAAAAGAAATAGACAAACACACAAGTGACACCGTTATTTTTGGAAAATCATCCCCGGAAAAACCCAATGAGGAAAAACAGGTGCAACAATTCTGAGGGTTATATTATTATGCAGTCTTTCTGAGTAAAACAAGGTGCCAAACTGGCTGACCCGACAGAGAAAAATAATTTGGTTGTAATACCTCTCTATTTGGAAGCAGATATTCGGAGAGTCTGCCCCACGAAACCCTCTCCAACACAATATGAAGCTCAGCGTCAACCGTCCTGGCCTCTGCGTCAGCCTGAAACCCTTTGTGTCAGCCCTCTGAGGCTCTCTGTAACCTCTATGGCCCTCTATGTCACTCTTGTAGCCTCTACATGGATGATGCAGGCCCTTCTAGCCTCTGCGCAGTCTCTTATGCCTCTTTGTGGCTCCCTCTGGCTCAACGTCTGCCTCTCTGCCTCTACGATGGTCTTTTGGCACTATCTCTGCCTCTCTACCTCATAATCACTACCCCTCGCTACAAACTAATCACTTATTCGATTTCTCTTTGCAAACCCCGCTCTAGAAAATCGAATGACCGATCACTCTAACTGAGCCTCAAGCCTCCTCTTATACTTTTCCCGTTGGTCCTTCAACAGTCGAGATTACATATCTAATCAATGACTAAGATTAGATTTGGCTTGATCCATGTCATTTAGAACCTTCTAACCCAGTTTTATATTAATACCCATTAATATTTCATTTTTCCTAAGTTTAGACTTAGGAACTCCATTAAAATATGAATTATTTTAATATCTCCTTAAACAGGCAGAATCTACCCAAACCATTTCTGGGTCTTGGATATCTCATGTGCTTTAGCGTTTCCACCAATTTTCATGGCCATAACACATATGATGCTACCCCAAATCAACACTCCATCTTAGCAAGGATTGTGCTCTAGTAATACTCCACACTAAACATCACTCTGATTATACAGCACGGTACCTGTGTTGATGCTGGGCCTCCCCACACAACATCCTCTACACTTTTGCATCTTGTATTGCTTCCCACGGATCTGCCACTGTCACTGCTACATACGTACTACAGCTCCCTTTGCATCTGTGTTGTTGTTGGTCCTTTCTTCCAACACTACATCTGCACTGCACCCTCCTTACATCATGCTACATAGTGCTACTGCTAATTTCTACTGCACTGTAACTCAGTTATTGAGAAGTAAGTAACTGATCCACCCAACTACTAGCATCCCTTTCTGGATAGAAACACTCCGAGTGTTGAAGCTATCTCTGTCACTATATTGTGCCCCCTCTACTCTCTCTACGCTACTGCAACAAAATTTGTGCCTCTCACACTGCTTCAAACACCTTTGTGCCTTTTTGCACTGCTACAACCTCCTATGTGCCTCTCGCACTACTGCAACTCTCTCTGTGCTGATAGGGAATACTGCACACTAGCACTCTTTGCTTCTACATCCGCATCTGCTTCTACTGACATCTGTCATCCTGCTACTGTCACTTCATGGCTCCCGTAGCCGGATATGATCTAAGAGTTTGGGTACCTCAAGGATCTTTCCCCTCATCTCATGTAGTCCTCCTGACTACATCTCGATGTCACCCCACCTATTCTCAAGAGGTACATTGGCACAATCATCATCCTCCTCTAGCTCCTTTTTTTGCCTTCACTGGCACTGCCTTGGAGTCAGATGCCTCTCCCTTATTCTTCTTCCTCAGACAGTAGTTTGCATAATGCCCCCATTCCCCACAGTTGAAGCACTTTATCTTGGAGAGGTATTTTCTCTTGCTCTTCTCCTACTTCCCTGCAGATGCCAGAGCTGCATCATCTTCCTCCTCTTTCTTGACATGGACTCCTTTGCTGCTACTTCCCATCTTTGTCAGTCGTCAGATCTCTTCTTGGAGAAGAGTTGCCCATAATTGTGTTAGAAAATTATATATTACGGAGCAATGGAACACATAAAATATTGTAGAAATATAAACACAGAAAATGCATAAAACAAGAGAGACACAGATATACGTGGTTCACCCAGTTTGGGCTACGTCCAACCCGAACAGCCAGTCCTTCCTTTCTATTATCCAGCAAAATGAAGAGACACAACCTACAACAAATCCGCTGTAATATCCTTTGTCTTCTCTCA
>APFE030946527.1:78661-102315 GCA_000404065.3 Pinus taeda | reverse complement strand
GCACCAGTACAAGACCATTGTAAAAGGAGTTTCTAATTTGAAAGAAGATAGAGACATATTGCAGCAGGTGTTTTTCACCCACATTGGGTTTCCACCTTATATCTGGGGTTCTTTGATGTGACTGTCTGTTTTTCTTGTTCATGCTCATTGTTTTATCGTACTTATATGCAAAAATAATTCAAAGTATAAATAAGGAAGAATTGTTAAAAGGACTAGATAATACTGATTCACCCCCCCTCTCAGTATTATTTTCAACAAAAGTCTCTAAATTTATACTCTTTGGGTATGCCCTATGTTGTTTTGCATCTGTACAAACTTGTAGGATTGGAAGCAGTCAGGCAACAACTTTGTGTAAGGGTTATGGTGGTAGAGGTATTCTTACTATAGGCTCACCAGATGAAGGGCCTTCAAAACTCAAATAAAGAAGAACAAAAATGATTCTGCATAAAATATGTCAAACATTCACACAACTAGGACTCCAAAGGTGTACATGTTTACTGCTTGACAAATATTCGCCAAATATTTATTTGTAAGATCCATCATATTTATGGATACATTTGCAGAAACAATTTTTCTACCATGCAATTAGCTTACTTGAAAAACATCCATTTTTTTACAAAAGTATAAATCTTTTAATATTATTTTCTGCAAATATTTATGAGTATTTGTACCATGCAATTAGCATGCTTGACAAATCTCCATTTTTTCTACAAAAATATAAAATCTTTCATTTGAATGTTACCAGACTTTAGTATGGGAAGATTACAAGAAATGGGATTGGAAAAAGGATGGGGAGACCCATGCAGAGAATGTCTTATATATGATTCATTTGCTTTTGGAGATCCTTCAGGAACCTAATCCATCAACTTTGGAAATGTTTATAGGAAGGATTCCTATGTTATTAATTTTGTAATTATTTCACCTCATGGTTATTTCGGGCAAGCAATTTTAGGCATTCCACACATTGTTGGACAAGTAAAAGTTCTTTTTATAATTGCAACGCCCATTCCATGATATCTTCTCTTTATTGTTTGATTGTATTTTGAACTTTTACTTTGATTTTGTTTTGTATTTTAACTATAAAATTGAACATACTTTGTATCATATCCATTTAAACTTGAAGATAATATTAGTATTATAGTAGTTTTGTGTTAAAAGCTTTTTAGATTGAAATTTTATAGATATAAAAGATAAAAACAAATGTCAATGCCTTCGTTTGATTGTTACAGCTTCACTCTGGTGTGGGCAGGTTATAAGAAATGTGATTGAAAAAAGGATGGGGAGACAATGCAAAGCATGACTTGGATATGATTCATTTGTTGTTGGAGATCCTTCAAACACTTGAGCAATCGACTTTGGAAATTTTTCGAGTAGGGATTCATATGGTTTTTATTGTTGTGATTATTTCACCTCATTGGTTATTTTGGGCAAGAAAATGTTTTAGTAATGCCAGACAAGACATCGGTGGACAGGTAAATATTTTTTTTATAATTGCAATGTGCATTCCATGTTATCTTCTCTTTATTGTTTGATTGTATTTTGAACATTTTTTTTTATTTTTTGGTCTTTTAACTATGAAATTGAAAATACTTGGTATCATGTCCATTTAAAAAACAACCAAAGCTTGAAGATGAAATCAATATTACACGATATTGATTGAAATCTTTTTAGTTGTTTTGTGTTAAAATATTTTCATCATTATTAGAAAAGTTTACTTTCATGTTGTTATTTGAGCACATGTTTATATACTTGACTAATTTCATGCATTAGAGAATGAAATGTTGTTGCGAATAAAATGACAAGGATTAGACATCACATCTCAAATTATTTGTTTTCACAAGTTATCTACAACTTGAGAATTTTAGCATGTAACTTAGTTGACGTGATTGTGCATAAGCTTTCCCTGAAGGTTGAATACTAGGTTACTAAGGTGTTTTTTTCTATGGTATTATTTTATTTGCTTTGTTTATACAGGTCATCTAGCCACATAGTGGCCACTATCACCCAACTGAAGAGCACTTGTTCAAGTTTCTTGCTTTTATGGGAAAAAATGGCTTTGACACTGCTGATGTTGAGGTATATGTCGTATAAATCCTTTATAGTCTACTTTAGTTTATATTATAGTGTTCATCGTCTTTAATGGCTTACACTGTGCACTGTATCTTCTTTTGTTTTCAGAAAAGGAACTCAATATTGATGGCAAGAAGCAAGAATTGAAGAAAGAGGAGAACAATAACACTGGAGCGACAAACACAAAAAGAGAGAGAGAAGAGAATCAGTTTAGTGATACCCTTAAAACCAACATCACGCATAAGACACACACATAGAGACTGATGGTCAAGTCTTTAGAGTTGGCGAATCCACCTGCAATGCCTTGGAAACACAATGATAATGTTGTGAAGTAATGAAACAACATTTCATGTGTAAATTTTAGTCCAACCAATATTAAGTTGGAAACTCATACTGTAATACTTGACATTTCATATAATATAATTTATGTGGTTGAAATTATTTATAGTTGTGCTTGATAATGTTTATTATTGTAATTAACATACACAACTTTGTGTTTTTATATTAGATAAACATGCACATTGTATGGTTTTGTTTTTTGTTATCCTGATGATGAGCCATGGTGGAGGGCTCGAAACATCGATACAAACAAATCATGGATGCGAAAACTCTGAAAGAAAACAACACACAAAATCATACTAATTAATTTATGTTGATTAATAATGAACACATAAAATCAATATAAAACTACTAAATTAGTAGTTTATATTGACTAATTATGAACACAAATATAATGAATATACGACTAAATTAGTTGTTTATAATGATTATTAATGAAAGTAAATGAAATGAATATAAACTACTAAATTAGTCACTTATATAATGAATATGAAACTACCAAAAAAAGAGAAAATACTATTGCAAATGATAAAATTTGTGATTACAAATGATGACTAAATTTTGCATATATACCACTATTAGTAGCTAATTTATAGTATCTTATAACATGACCAAAATTTAGTCGTATTTCTTTGGCCATTAATTGGTTTCAAACGATGGCTAAAATTTTCATATATATAACTAGTAGTAGCTAATTTATAGTATCTTATAACACGACCAACATTTTGGTCATATTTATTTGGTCATTATTGGTTTTCTTAGGTGATTATATAGTAATATATTTTGTTGTATATTTGGTCATTAATTGTTGCAATTAATGACTAAATCAATGACCAAATTAATGACTAAATATACTACTAGATTATGAAATTGAGACAACAAATTAATGACTAAGCTAAACATGACTAAAAGTTGGTCGCATTACAAGATACTTTAAATTAGCTACTACTAGTTACCGACTGAAAAAATTGCCGTTTATATGCAAATTTTAGTTTTTTTAAGTAACTAATTAGCCATTTTGTACTAGTGAGAGCGATGACATCACGGGTCAATTGTGGTGAAATGAGTGCTCATCGCGGTTTTAGGGACCATAAGGGCGATGACCCTCAAATTAGGGTTTTAGAATTATTTACTTCAGGGGAAGCTTGAGGCATTTTCCAATCATGCCAATAGGGAGTATAAGAGTTGTATGTCAAGGTGGACACACTGTGTTATCACTTAGGTTTTCCTTGAAGTTGTTGGAATAGGAAAGGGGTCCGAGGTAACCACAAACCAACTTTTAAGTACAGAATCTAGCCAATCTATACTCAGAGAGGGCTCTCTCTTTATGATTTAGCTTGGTTTTGAAAGAAATTAGGCTAGCTATGAAGTTTAGGAGTTTTGTTTGAGTTTGGGTGGTGAGATTCAATAGCAGAGGGGTAGGACTGAGTAGTTTAGGCCATTGGGCTAATGGAGTCAACGAAGATGGCTTAACTGGATTTATCTTCTTAATAAAGGATGGTTTCACAGGGCAAGATGGTCAAACAGGGAACAAATAACAACTTGGGATAGATGGAATGGGCTCAAAATCGGTGAAGGGCAGTTGAGAATCCTTTAGCATATTTGAAGAGGGAACTTGAACAATTACTACTAAAGAGAAGTTAAGTATTCTTTAATAAATAATCGAAATGAAAGAACTAGAAAATAGGAGAAATCAAGATTTCACTGTTTATACTAATTTATAAGAAAACATGGAGAATAATAACGATTGAAAATAGAGTGCAATCAAGCATATTCTGAATTATTCTTTTTCGTTTATCATTCGGATGTGAAACAAAAATGATATAATAAACGAAGAAAACTTTAAAACATAAGGTATAGAGGACTTATTGATCCGGTGTTTGCTTCAAGAAATCTGTGAAAAGTCCTTTGCTTCAATTCTTTATCCAGCAAGCCAAACAAAAGTTGGTCCAATAGCACTTTATTCCAAAATAGTCAATATTACAGCAATGTCAAAGAATCCACCCTCAATACTCCAATTGAGGGGGTATTTATACAAAACTTTTTACAATGAAATATCTCATAACAAAGTGAGATATAAACTGGGGTGACCAATCATATCCTTCAAGAAAATAGGGCTAGAAGACCTCGTAGATGACAGATAAGGCAACCGAATGGCTTGTTGTCCCTATGTTCGAGAATGTATTGGAATTAGGCCCTATGATTTGGCCTGTTGATGTCCTTGGTGTAATTATGTGTTGGCTACCCTATTTTGACTGATACTCTTTACCTATTATGATACACTTCAACCTGTTTGATCCTTGTTCATCTTTGTTTATCTTACTACAGTAAAGAGCCCAAAATTTACATTTTACTAAGGATAAATTTACAAAATTTCCAACATGTCTTCCCACCATTTTTGTTCTAGCAATCTGTGTTTCTAAAGTTTCCTCAGGGTCTCATCAGTGTCTGTATATCTAAAAAAGGTAGGTTGGCTTGGGAACAAGTGCTTTATCTCATGCTCAACATATAATAAGTTCTCTAAGCTGTCATAGAGAACTCGACCTGTGGGGAGTGCTTTTATTCCTGATGCACTTGTCAATGAACTAGTTTGATTGCCAACATACTTATTCAATTTGTCTACATAATCTATATGCTTCATTAATCTATCATTAATCACCAAAGGACTTGGTAGCCCTTTATTCTGCAAAATAGTGAACTTCTCCATAAAAGAATTAATTTCCACCTGCATATCTTGACATCTTCTCTCTAAATTCTGCATCAAAGTTTTCTTGGTTAGCACCCTTTTGATTTCCAAAATAGTGTCTGTCCTGTCTGAGATGCCAAGTTCTTCTAGTTGTTCCTTATTTCTGTTATTCAAAAAATGTATGAGCCAGTTGGTTTGATCGAGCATTTGTCCTAGCAGAGCTTTTGTCTTTTGAATTTCTCCCTGTGCTGCTTTCACTAGAACAATCTGTTCATAGATCATTTGGATGGATGGCCAAACATCATTTATGGATTGGGTGATGTTGGCCCAAAGAATTTTCTTGATCTCTGCAAGAGGCTTGTCAAGAGTGAGATATTTTTCTAATGTTTTCACTTTATTTTCTAATGCTTTAATTTCCCTTGTTTTTTCTACAACGTTTATCTTTGAGAGATCATAATCTCTTTCCATTTTAGCCAACTATTCTTTTACCTTTTTTAATTCTAAAACTTGTAATCTCATATCTTTCATTGCCTTTATCAGCTCTTTTGTGCTCAAATTAGCACTACTACCTTGAGCTGTTCCTGCTGTTACTGTACTTGTGATCACCACTATTGTGGTTGCTGGGATTTTTGGAGCTAGTGCTATCCCAAGTGTAGAAGGGACTACTGTTGAGACTATGGGAATTACATCAGGAGGCTGAGAAGTCGACTCTCCCTGCTTGTCCTTTAGTGCTTTTTATAACGCCTGCTCCGTGTCATTTAATCTATCATTGAGTTTCAAGAGTAGGCCCATCATCTCTTCTTCACATTTCTGTTTTATAACCTCAGCAGTTTATGGATGCCTTGAAGGAGGTAGCTTTAGCTGTTTCCTTAGGGCAGCAATGTCTTCTTCTTTTTTCTTAATTAGTGCTTCTACACCTTTCATATCTTTGAGATCATGTCCCAATCCAATGATGATTTCTTCTAATGATTTTATTCTATTATCCTTGGCCAGGGAGGAGGCTTTCTCCAAGTGTAGTTGGGCAGTTGTATTATCCAAGGAATTTTGTAGCTTGTGGGCCATCATTACTTTACCAGCCAATATTGAATAGACCATTTCTCCAATTTGCTTGTGAAGTTCAATCTGATCCATAGGATGAATATCCTTTGCCAAGACCTCCAAATTTGTTCTAATGTAATCTGCTGCTGATTGAGGTTGTTGCACTTTTGGCTTGAAGTAACTCATTATCATCTTGCCCTCTTTAATGTCATAGGCTGACATTAGTCTTTGCTAGTTTGTGGGTGCCATTTTTAAATTTTGATTGTAAATTTGTAGCCTCAATGGGTCATTCCTGGCCTTTATTTCTGTGAATGTCTTCTTAATATTCAAGGCCTCTTTACTTTGTGGCCTGAGGGATGATACTTCTGCACTATGATGTCTTTCTAGCTCCTACCTCTGTGAGCTAGTGGATGTTCCTCCCAATGGGAAAGTTTGATGGCTAATTGTTCTTTCTTCTCTTTCACTGTCTAAAGTTTCTTCACCTATTTCCTCTTCTGAAAGAGGGTTCAATCTTTGCCTTTTTGTCCCAAGCTATCCTGTAGGTCCACTGGTAGGGGTAGTGGTTTCCCTGTCCCTCTTTTTATTTCTTTCCTCATTTAGAGGAGTTTGCAAAACTGGACTTCCTGCTACATTGGTTTGAGCTCGAGGAGTTGGCACTTGACCCTGTTCTTTGGAAATTCCAGGCTGATCTGACATTGTAGGTTGTTCTATGGTCTCTATTGCTTTGCCTTTGGATGTTCCTGTGGCTGGTATGTTGACTTCTTGTGGAGGCTTTTGAGAGGTTCCAGCAGTGGATGCACTAATTGCTGACTTTTGAGGTAGCTTGAATGGTACCTGCCCAAAAGAATCCAGGTCAAGCATTTTCTCAAGATATCTCAAAGCAATTTCTATATTGACCTGCCCACTAACATCTTCTACTAGGGTCCCCTCTATCCATTCATCCAAGTTTGCAAACTGCTCAATTTCTGGGATCCTATGGTGAATATATGGGGATAACCTGTTCTTCATCCTTCTGTCACATATAAAACTGCTGGGGTCATATGGCACTCACTTAAAACTCTTTTGCAATCTAAGGTGATCTTCTAAAAAAATTTCAGCTTCTTTCCATGCATCCCTAGTGTTGATGACAAAAGGGCCTAGCTGGTTCTTAATTCTTAGCTGAGCTTTCTTCTTGGCACCACAAAAATGGACTAAATCTACATTTATGATCTGCCTGAAATATTCCAATGCAAATAATCTCATGGAAACATACTTAGCTAACTTAAAAGGGCAAAGTTCACACCCATACATCCTGATTTCTGTGTGATTTTTATATAGGTACCAGTCACCTATCTTGTACTGCTTAGAGAGCTGGAGAATTTTCTTCATGTCACCATTGATCCTAGGAGGGGAAACTCCTATCAACAGAGTGGTTGCTGGATGTACAAATAGGTCAATGAACTCAGTATAAGTGTAAGGGGACTCACTGGTATTATGAAAGATTGGACTCCAAAAGATAACAGACCTTGGATTTCTTTTGGTGTCAAGTTTCTTGATAGGGAAAGGAAAGTTATCTGATTGATAATATAACATAAGATGGTATATGAAAGAGGTGTATTTGAAAACTCCTTCCCTTTCCAAATTCAGGAATTGGTCATGGATTCTGTTGGCAATAGAGGAGGCATAGTCATATCTGATAGCAGGGGGCTGTCCTGGAGTAAAGATTGATAGTAACACTAGGGTGATATCATCGACATATTCACTAGAGTTAAATCCCATAATTAGGGATATCATATCAATAATGAGTCTTCCAATCTCAGTGAAGAAAGCCTGCAGATAAGGAGGTGGACCTTTGGGCTGGTGCTTTGGCAACATGAAGGTTTGAGCAATACGAGTCACTTCTGATTTGGATAACTGAGATGTTTTTTCAAGTAAATATGCCATGGAAATAGGAGTGAGGGGCTGACTGGAGTGGAACTGCAACATTTCATTGATGGATTGAGTAGTAATGGGAAAAAGGACTGCCTGGCTTGGGGACATAACAGCTCTAGGATTGGGATCATAATTAGCACAACATTGATGAATTATGTCTGGGAAAACATGGACTGATGGGAGGAAATACATGGGCAGGTTAGATTTCCACAGTCCCAAAATGTCAGACTTATTTAGATAACTATCTATGGCTTTGCAGAAGGCCTGAAGATGGTTTTTATCACCAGATAGGTCTTTTATCTGAAAATCCTTATCGGCCAGAGGTAGATAATCTAAGTCTTTGTGGGGAGCGTTCATGGGTGCTACATTCAGGGCTATAGGGGTTTCCATATTTTGTTCTTGTGGATTCAAAAATGGAATTGGGGGAATTCTGTGGAAAATAGGAAAGGCAGTAAGTTGAGGACTTTATATGGCGAACACAGATTTGGATTAGAATTGAATTTGGCTCTTTCTTGTAGAATTTTCAGTAGAAAACCAAAATTACAGGGTTTGAGTGTAAATTGGATAAATACCTATATCAAGGAAGTGAACAGAGCCAAGACGGAACGATAACAGGTTCTGGGCTGCATCGCTGCAAGTTTCTTAATCAGGTGGTGGTCTGAAAGCTCGAACAGTTGACTTGGATGTTGTTTTGCATGGGAGCATGGGTTGGAGCGTATAACAGTGAAAATGACATTTTGTTCATTTATTTAACAAAATCAAGGTTTGCAGGGTTTCTTGGATTATCGGGCGACTGAAGTAGGCAGATAAATGACGTTTTGTCACTTTATGGAGAGCGGTAAGCGGTACGGGATCGCACTGCTTTTAAAGTTAAGCGGTTTTGGGCAGAGGGCGAGCGATCACATCAAATGCATGATGCGTGGTGGAGATACAAGCGGAAAACCGCCTGGTGATCGCACGTTAAAGCGTGGTCACCAGGGGGGGCGCGATATTAGCGTTGACCGTTGGATGATGGGGGGATGATCGAACGGTGGACGGGGAGTAGAGTACGGTGGGGCTTTATGTATGTGGGCCCAATACATTTAACAATTAATCAAATATATCGGGTGATTGCGAATGGAAGGGAAGTTTATTAACTAACATAGAGGGTTAGTTAATCCCGTGTAATAAAATGAAAAGTTGAGGTTCTTAATGAGTTATGGATTAACTCATTAATCCTTTTTTAAACATTGATTAGGTCGTATTCAACCGGGGGCAGGATATTTAACTATTTGGGGTTTTCTATGTATATTTACATATTACGGGATAGGGTAAATCTCTTCGGGAGCTATATAATCTAATTAAGAATTTAATATGACAAATGAAATGAAAGCGCTAAGTTAAAACATTTCGGATATACATTTAAACTTAGGCTTTAGGTGGAAAAAGAGGTTTGCTAGGTGATATTGTGTATTTTCCTAAGTAAAAATAGGATTTTTACTTAGGAAATGAGTTCATGAAGTCAGATGAATGGTTTATGGATATTTCTAAGTACTTAGGCTTTTTAAATCATTGGGCCGAGGGTCCGGTCCCTCCAAAAGTCAAAAAAATGCCCTGAGCCCCTTTAATTTTCAAAGACCTTAATACTTCAGGGGGAATTAGTGAAATCTTTAGGGAAAAATGTGAAGGGAAGTTAATCATTTGACCTTGTTTTGCTTGAACTGCATCAAGTGAAATGTCTGCCTTGCACTTGTGATAAAAGTGAAAATTAACACATTTCAGAGACATTATCCATCACAAGTAATTCTGCAACACCGTTTACCTACCCTGCCTACTTTAGCCTGACATTTTTTCTCCTTTATTAGGGTGCACTTGAACTAGCAAACCCTTATCACACTTTTTCTTTTACATATAGAATTCTATCTAAATCTAACCTTATTACATCCAAGGGCTCAGATTAAACTGTTGAGCTCCTTTTATTCACCCTACCTATCTACTTATCTGCCAAGATTAAATAGTTTGGTCAGATTTTATTCTCTACTTCTAAAACATAAAATTCAAAAATGAACTAGCCAAGCTTAAGCTGTTTGACTATTCATCAATTGTGGAATAATTTAACAAGCTACACACAATTGTTTATTACATAAGAGTAAAAAGTAGTGGCATTTAGACTTGCACACTTTCCTTGGTCTTTCTTTTGGTGGGGTTCAATTTTCTTCATTTTTTTGACCATTATATTTCTTTTCACCCTTTGATTTTTCTTTTAGGGTATACCCTCTTTACATTTTTTTAATTTTTTTGATTTTTTGATAATATGGAAAACCTTTGCAACAAGGAAAGGTATGAACATATTCATAGCCTATCAAGTCAATCATGAAATATGAAACCTATTGGTATAGGAGCATAACACACTGTATGATGGTCATGGTTCAAGAACTTCAGGGTATGTCACAGGGACGTGCAGGAGGCATGACAAAATATTGTGTAAGAGATTCCCCCAAAAGCATGAAGGCAGAGTAGAGAATGATGGCCGAGATTCTTTACGAGCTCTAGCAAGGACGAGAACAAACACCATTGGGAGACCTGCAAATCAAGGACACATATACATATACATATTTGATAACAAAACATGAATCCACAGCATGGGCACAACCACCAAGATGATAAGAACTATAAAAAAGGATCCATGGTATGGTGCATCCATCCAAATGAAGAGGATCATCTCTAAATCTAAGATCCAAGGTATGGGTGCAGCCATGAAAAAAATAAGGATCATCATAAATGTAAAGTTCCACGGTATGGTCGCAACCATATGTATAGCAGAGACATGTGTACAATCCTAAATGATACATAGCTCCACGTAGCATGAGCTATATTAGACAAAGCCCAGGGTCTTGTGTCCGATCCAAACCCAATCAAAGTATGATTCCTAACATGTGAATGGATGTGTCAAAGTCGAACATGCTAGAAAACCACCTGATTACTGGTCAATAATGTGGACTGTTAATACACATGAGAGAAATCACCAATAATGACAATGACCCTCAAGGTACAAGAGTAAAATCTGTGAATGTGAAGAATGAATCTGAAGTTGAACACTTGTGGAATCACCTAATCAAAGGCTAATGATAAAAACCTGTCATCAGGTGTGAAGAACTTGCCATTAAGACATACAAGCTCTAAGGTACTAAAAGGGACTCTCTAAGTCATCTTCCTGGATAATGAGCTGAATTCGATAAGAAGTGACATGTCAAAGGAGGGCCATGATAAAAATCTTGTCATAGACATGAAACAAGGAACAAGGTGGAATGAAATGAGATAAGATCCAAGATTGTAGGAAAGATCAAACAATGTATAGGTAATAAACTGCAAGTAGGACTTCTCTTGAACATGGGTGACACGACTCTGGAGTGTGGCAGAATTTGACTCAACATAGGACTAAGGGTCATGATCTCGAAATGGAATAGTAAGATGAGAGGCAAAGTGAATCACCCAAACTTGGGAGGATAAGTGACTGAGTCAAGATATCCCAAACCTGACACGAGAAGTAGAAAAGGTGTCATGTTCAAGTGCGACATACTGCCTATACAAGAGATGTTTCCTTTTCATTTTTCCCTACTATTTCTATCAAGTACCCAAATTATTTTTTATCACAAGCTTGAAGGGGATATCATATGCTTGTCATATAAGTTCATCCTTCAAAGGAATCCATCCTAGTAGCTTTTATGAGCCCTAGGAAGGAGAAAATCAGTCTCGTCATGGTGACGAGCCCTTTGTCGTAAAAAAAATTAATGAGGCCGATGAAAGAATAACTTAGCATCATTTTCATATTTAGAGATTTTGAAAAAGAGATGAAAAAGAAAACTCCATCATGTACCTTTTCGTAAGTTGTCTCTCGAATCCAAAAAGGTAGAAAACAATATTTGAGAGAACCTCTTGACCATGTCTACCAAGGTGTACCTTTTTTGTAAATAGTCAATCTCAACCTGAAAAGGGGTAAATGTATACTGAGGTGACGTCAATTCATTTAATTTAACGAGTTTGAAAAGACAAGTACATGGAAATATTTTCATGTTTCGAGAGTCAGAAAAGGGCTTAAAGATGACTCCAAGGGGTTCCTTTTTCATTTATTTTTAACTAGTCCGAAAAAGAGATGAAAGAAAACTCGTGTGTGAATTAGTTGAAGATAATCATTGTCCATCGAAAGTACTTGTAACCACACAAAGAGATTCACCCATCATTGATATCAAGAAAAAATATGAAAAGATGAATAAAATATTGACCAAAATGACTTCAAAACTTATAAATAGACCAAAAGTAATTTTTTTTACCATTTCACCCAAGTGAGCTTTGAGAGTGAATATGTGCCCTAATTTGCTCAATTTTTATGTGACTAGTGTGGGAGATCCGGGATATCATTTCGCGAACCACTTGCAACAAGTAAGAGGACTATCCTTGCTCGTGCAACTCATCATACTCTTATGCATTTTTAATGTACTTTTGCATGCCAAGAGGAGGGATTTTGAAATTTTAAAACACTGACGATCATCACGGGTTGGTTATTGGACTTGCGATGATCGAACTCGAGCCTAAAGTCCTGAGCAATGACATCGCAGTGTAATTAAAAAATAGTCGTGATGGGCCCGTGGGGGAATTTTTTGAAGAAAATCTCCTTTTCTAAGCAAAATCTCTTAATTTTAATCCATAAAAATTATTCTAACTCATGTTTAATGATGTTTTGTAGGAGATCATGGTTCTAGAATGTAAAGAAAGAGGCCATGAGGCCAAAGACCACCAAGCAGCCCATGATCTAGAATATGTCAATGCTGTGAGAAATTATGGGTTGCTGAAGTTATTC
Organism: Pinus taeda; assembly: GCA_000404065.3. Taxonomy (NCBI): domain Eukaryota; kingdom Viridiplantae; phylum Streptophyta; class Pinopsida; order Pinales; family Pinaceae; genus Pinus; species Pinus taeda. Next base: position 89,434 of record APFE030946527.1, on the reverse strand, counting down.
AGGAACATAGGGCTGAGAGTCCAAATGTAATTGTTTCCCTACTTCATTAGTCTCTGGATATTGATCGGGATATCTTCATAGTTAAAGGCAAGGAGCTAGAACTGGAGGCGTCTGACATTTACTTCATTACTGGACTGTCTCGAAGAGGAGAGAGAGTCCAATTTTTTGGCTCCCATCCAGGAGGTGAGAGTATGAGAGCTCTGGTTAGGAGACAATGTTTGGGTGTTGAAATGAACCAAGTGATGAGAACCAATATTGCAGCAAGAATTCTGCAAATCCTGGGGCTACCAACTTTACTTTATCAACCCGAAGTTCGTAAAAACTTGGAGGTGACAGTGTTGTATACACAAGTAAAAGTGATCGTTTTTCCTTTTGTCACTGCTCATCTGGTGAGAGACCACTATGTTTTTTCAAGCCAGACTTCTATGGATTTAGAAGAAGCTTGATTACTGATCAGGGAAAGATAAATCTACTCTAAGAGAAATCTTGTCTACTGCAGTAAGGAAGAAGATTGAAATCCAATCCTAAAACACACCATTTCCTACCTAACTGCTAAGAGACTATGTTTCAGGAAGAATGCTGTATTAACATGGATGAAATTCAACTATCTTAAGCATGTAAATTCAAAACATCAACATTCTACTACTGTGCATGTAAATAGCTACAACAAATTTGTTTTTTCTTTTTATCTTTTTATGGAAAAACAAGTGAAAACTAATCTCTTTTGGTGATGTCGCAGGTGGCTTAGGGATGTTAGTGGATGGTTGGAAGGTTTGGGAGACCTTTAGGTGACCTTGTGTGGCTTTCTAGCATTTTTCCCTCAAATCGGCCTCGAAACAAGCCACTATAGGAAAACCTACAGGATGTCCTAAAAACCTACAGGATTCCCTATATTTCTATAGGATATAGCCAAGAGAAAAACGATGGGTGTTAAAGGTGATGGAAGGCTTAGGGAAGGTGGTTGGTGGATTGAATGGAGTGGGAAAAATGCCTAGGATCACTCATAACTCAAAACCAAGGTTGGGAGATGGTTGGATTTTCTCAACATGCTTGGAGAAGTTTCCTTGAAGAATGATGAAATTTGTGAGGGTCTTAATTGAAGTGAGGAATGATCATGGATGGATGAAGTTGGAAGGATTTTTATTGCTATGAGATCTCTCTCTACTTCTGAAACACCTACATTACATCAAACAATGATATTTGCCCAAAAATCATGTCAACAAGAAGAATTTCAATAAGCTATAAAAATAGAGTTTCATGAGCTAGCTGTCTACTTCATGCATGAGGAAAATTTGCAGAATAAGGTGAAGTCATTGATGAGATCTATTGTAAGGCTAAAGATGGAAGAAATGATGGCTAAATCCTACACTTGAAAACTGATCAAATGCTGGCTTGAGCACAGTAAACACTAAATTCTATGTGAAAGTAGAATTCTATCTTTTTGGGGCTGCATGGGGGTCCTTTCCTTAAATCATGATCCCTGAAGGAAGAAGTGATGCCAAGAAACCTACTGACATATTTTTGATGCTCCTTTTATCCATTCTAACCTATTACTGAAGTAAAGCACAAATGGAAGCAAACAAATAACCAAACTAATCAAATCTACACTACTTGCAATGAAATACTTCTAAGGACAATTTAACCATGAATCTATGAAATTAATCTAATCATACAGATACAAGAAGAGGAGCCTTTGCTGCTAGGGTTGGGCCCTAACCGAAGAGATTAATCCCTCTGAGTTAACTCAGTACTAGATCAAGAAAATGCTCATTCTCATTATCACAACAAAAAATTACATAAGAATGTCTTCCACAAGTCTGGAGCTCAAAAATAACTATTGTTTTTACAACCAAAATTTGAATCCTAATGAGGCTCTAGGCCTCTTAATTTATACAACTGAAGTCCCCATTGACTTCCTTAAATATAGGGAGGCTCGGCTCCCAAACTCGAGATGAACTAACTCTTTGACTATCACTTGCTTGATTGCCTTTTAATCTTCAGGACTTGGCTGCTTGTACTCCGAGCTGGTGTGATTGATGGAGGAATATTCAAATGAGGGAGGAGTAAATGAGCATGATTTACCCCCTACAATCTCTCTTCCTTGTCCCATTTGAATTTTAGCCTTTAATCATGCCAAAATTCCATTATTTTCTCTCACAAAAATGCATTCAATGCACATTATTCCACTAGGCATAATATCTCACTTTGACTCATCTCATTTAACAAAATATAATCAAAACATGTAATAAATTATGAAAAGAGTTGATTTGACTAAGCTAGGAGGTGAATTAAGGTCCATATAGTTACTCAATGATGAGGCTCATCATCACCCCCCTACTGGAAGTGTTTCTCATCCTCTGAGCAACTCAATCAATATCCATATCTTTGATATCCTTGGTGGCCTCCCTGACATCCCATGCTTCTGTTGTGGTCTCCTCTTCTTATGCATAGAATCATGCCTTCATTTATATATCCTCCCACTACTTTCTTTCTTCCCCTTCCTTCCTTCCTTCTAACATCCCCAAGAGCAGTGGTGGATTGAGTCTCAAACCAATCCAATTGACTTTGGGCCTTTGGATGGTTTGCTTGTACATGGGTCTCTTGTTTAGTGCTTCTCTCATTCTTTGAGGAGAATGGTAAACTATGATTTTTAAACTGTATGGAAAAGTATTCCATCTCCTTTGGCAAGCTTGCATGTTGTCATCCCCTAATGGTCTGAACATATCCTCAAAATGTGTAATTTCTTTCTCTTAGGCAACAAGATACCTGGGTGCAAGTTGAAAATCATTTGCAATTAAATTATGTGTGTTGATGACAACCATTGGATTTGACTTCTCAGCACTTATCATGAGAGGCTCTATTTATTCCCTTGCCAATATCTTCTTCATTTTTGTAGCCCTTGCTTCCTCATGGTTCATCGATGATTTCAAAGCCATCAACTATAAATCCCCTAGCTTTGCATTAGGGTCCCATACATTCAGATCTATCAAGGCCATGTTATGCAAGTAGAACTCAGACATCTTAGCCCTATCCTCCAAAGTGCTTTGATCAAAAAGATCAATGAACTGTCTATAATCCTAGAATGGCATAGTGCCTCTCTGTGCTGGGGTCTTCATTTGGAACTACAACCATTGTTCCTTAAGGTATAATGCATAGGACTTAGCTGGCATCCTACATGTTATCACTGAAAAATTTTCAAAAAAAAAATAAAAAAATTGGACAACCGGTTTGGTTCCAAAGTTTTATGATTAGTCTTGGTCAAAGTCATTTTTATTGTTTTGTTTAAGGAGTCTAGAACATAGAGCGGAGTCTTGTTCCCATTAGCAAATAAGGTCAACAATCATGTTTTACCTATCATTAATCCCATATTGATTCAAAGGTGTCATGTGTCAAGGCTGTTTCAAAGATTTCATTTTCAATTTCATTGGTTTGAATTCAAAAGTTGGAGTGCTAGAAATACCAGTTTCTCCTTAGGTCATATCTGCAGTCACAGAAGAAGAAGGTTCAGATCAAGGAAGTGGTACAAGAGTAGTCTATTGATAAAACAGTCCAAAGAAGACTAACCAAGAGCCAGCTAGCTAGAGAAAAAGGTAAGACAGTGGTTACTGAGGGAAGCCCAGTTTCAAAAGGAAGTTTGAATGATTTGCTTCAAGCTATTGACATTGAAGAATCTCCTCTGGTTCGAGCAGACTTAATAGACGCAGGTAAAGGCAAAACCAAAAAGCCAAAACCTCTAAAAAGCTCAAATTTGATGATCAGGTTTCTAAATTTGTTTTTAAGCCAAGAAGACCTGTGACAAGGCATTCAAAAGAGATTCAAGAGGCGCTGCCAGAAGCAAGTGAAACAGGGGAGGTAACAAAATCTTATGAAGGACCTATGACTGCATCAGAAACATCATCACAACTGCATAAAAACGACAGAGGTAAGGCAGTCATCTCTAAACAAGAGGAATGTAGTTTTGAAGAGATGAAGAGGAAAATTGAAGATCTGAAGACACAACTAAGCCAGCATGAAGGACATCCTTAGCTAAAAGAAATCACACAGTAAGTAAGGCTAAGTCCTAAATTTAGATAGATTACCTTTTGAAGTTTACCTTAAAAGAATGGTGTCTATGTTTTCAATTTTGAACAACTTCATGGCAGATGGAAAAGCCATTTCAAGCAAAAAAAAGATCAAGAGAGTTAAATTTTGGCCTCAAACTGTGTTTTTAAAATTACACAGCAGTTTCATAGCACACTACAAAACTGTTGTAGGTGATGCTTAATACACAGTAGTTTCGTAGCGCGCTACAAAATTGTTGTAGCTGCATATAATGATTTTGTGGGAAAATTTTGAGAAGATAAAGGAAATCTTTTTGAATATGGGCAGCTGAAAAGGATCATTTACAAAGTGTAAACATCCAGCAAGGGAAAAACAAGTAGAGGAAGGACATATTTGAACTTTAAGCTATATGTTATAAAGGTGGTCATTATTTCATAGCTAGTATTGTTCATGATGCTTCAGGCAAAATTAAAGGAGTTATTTGTCTTAATGCAAGTGTAGGATCAAATTCTATGGTTGATTTAATGCATTTCATGTGATTAAAGAGACAACATGGTCAGCAGAAGGATTCGAAGACAAGCATAAGAGTGAAACTCTAAAAAGGAGGAGCTTTGTCTCCTTGTTTTTAATAGTCAACTTATAGAAGAGTTCTTGAGCAGCTGAGAACTCAATTTTGAAAATTGAAAGAGGTTTTAATTATTAAGATACTGAAATACAAAAACGTCTTCCATTTTCTTCAAATCCATTATGATCTGGGAGAAATGGATGACCAAACTTGCACTACGAAACTGCTGTAGGTGCAGTTTTTCACAAACATATTTCTCCTGTTTTACACCTGTTTTTCAAAGACATACTATAGGCAGTAGGAAAGGTATTTCAAAAACCCAAGAGAGGTTTGTGTTAAAAACGTATTTTTCCACAAAAGCCTCATTCATTTTTTCAAAATACATTTTTGATGAGAAGATACGAGCTCTGTCCCAACACCTATTTTCAGCCAGAACAGAGCAAGGAACAGTCTCCTAGTTTCCAGGAACAGTAAAAGGATGAGTCGTCAAGGGCCAGCTGGAGGGTTATGAGCACCATCAAATTCGAATTCATGGAGTTATAGGTGTCAAAAGGAATGTTTAATTCCTAGATAAGGTTGTTTTAATCATAATGAGGAGTTACACTCCTAATTGTTTTAGGTCTCTAGGACAGCTAGTTAGCTATCATTTGGATTAAATAGTTGATTTTAAGTGTCAATAGGTGTCAGGTAAGGTAGAATTCGAATTTTCCTCATCCTAGAGGAATGAATCTAAGTCATGGAATAAACTCTATATAATGGAGAAGATGTAATGCACAAAGGGTTGGCAATTTTCAAAGAAACAAGCACATTGTGTTATTGTATGTGACTGTATGTTTTCAGGTTAATACAAAGAGTTTCTTTCACTACTCAGGATTCAGCATGGGTTTTAATGTTTGATTTTCCTCATGGCTTCCTTCATATACTTACTTGTAGTGGTATATACACATGTTACATAGAATTCATTGATGATGCTCTAACTTCCTTCATGTGTTTGTAGGCTATGTTCTCTATATTATATCTATGTTTTGCTTTTATGTTAAAACCCTCTATGCCCTGACTTCCATGTGAAATTGATCTTGCTGTTGTACTGAAACACACTTTGACTCCATAGCCCAATGGAAGTTTGTTAATTGGTATTTCAACCATTTATACATTGTTATTCGAATTTTCCATAGAGTTATCCATCTAATCTTCAAAGTAAAATCTTTAATCCAGTGAGAGAGCCCTCTCAGGTTGACGAGGCTAAGCCTCAGCCAAAAGTTTGGTTTGAAATAGTTACTCAAAGTCTTCCTAATCAACAGCCTATCAGGGTTGGATTTTTGTGATAACATTTTGGTGCATCTGTCGGGAGCCTGAAGTCTATTCATTCCTGAAATTAAGAAGTTGAACTTCTGAAGGTAGCAGGAGCTTAGACATCTTTTTTTTTTGAGGCTGCAAATCTACCTTGGCGACTTCACACATCGAATAACAAATTGGAAGGTGACTCCACTGCTAGAAGATCAGTAGCTTGATGAAGTTTCAAGATGAGTTCCACTGCAAGAATGAATTCCAGGTATTACCCTATGAATCAGTCTCATATCGTTGGTTTTCCAAATCCTATGCCAAAGGTCAAATGGTTAGAGGATCTTCCAATATTCAAAGATTAAAAGAAAGACAATGTTGCTCTTCACTTGTGATGCAGGAGCATCAAGGGTACTTTTTTATTTTGTAAATATGTTAAAAGGGGGTGTGTTGATTTTCAATATTTTATTAAATTAATTTGAGTAAAATAGGAAAATGTGAGGATCTATTGTAAATATATTTTTATTTAATAAAAGGATATGAGGGAATTTAATTAGTGGAAGGATTTTAGGGATAAAGAGCTATCCTTTAGGGATGTTGAGATACTTGGGGATTTTGTGGAGTGACTAAAGGGATATGAACCAAAATTGGTTCAATTCAATTGATATAGATTAGTGAGAATAGAATAGGAGGGGGGAGTGAGTGTGAGAAGAGAGGAAGGATTCTCCTTGGAGAGCCTTCGGACAGTTTGTAAAAGGGCCACGGATTTGCAGATCTGGCCATGAGTATAACTGTTGTGTAAAGTTCTATGTGTATGATTTTTTATGTAAATATGATATGTGGAATTCAGTCGTGTATGAACATGGTTGCCTTCATGAATTCTGAGATATGGCATCATTGAATTTCCTTTGATATATATTTAACTCTGTGGGCGGACAGAGAATTCTAAATGCTGTGTATGTATGTTTAATTGCCGAGGATGTGTGTTGTTCATGCGCTCTAATTACAAGTAGTGGCTATTCGAGTTGTATGTCAGAGTTGCATATTCACCGGCGCACTGTATTGAGGGGCGTATATATCTATATTCATCAACGTTGAATCAAAGCCTTGGTCGTGAATAAATCCAATCTATAATTAGCGCAGGTGATGCCGTGAGCATATATATAAGAGAATACATATCTCTTTACTATGTTGTGTGGGAAAAAATTGAAGAATTCTTTCAAGAATTCTGGAAGCAGCGTTGGGTGTTGAACGCAGCCTTAACCATTCCGGTTAGGATCGTATCCGCAACAAAGATTTGTGTGACAGTCAGATCAACGCCGATTTCTCGTGGGCAATCTTGATTTTGAGCACCTGAAATCTGGTAAATTGTTTAACCATGTGTTATATACCTGTGCTAACCATCGATTGTGGCAATTATAGCTGTGTTGGACCAGATTCTTGGGCGATCATCGAACTTGCATTATACATCCAACTGAGATATGGCGGAGGGGCGTATTCATTGGAAGAAATTGCGGTCAAAGGGGAACGTGTGGATGCTCTTCCCAAACGCGCAATATCCAATCACTCATAATCATTACGGTGGTGGGAATTAGTTCAGAGGCGGTGCTGGACCAGCACCTTTTGGTGTTTGCTGTTCGTTTAGCGATGAAAATTGAGGACCTGCGTTTTCAAGAAATAGATGAACGAATGTGTTGTTTTTTCCCTTTGTTTGTGTTTGATCTATTAAGCATGAATTAAAGCCTGTGATGTGCTGCGTATTGTATCGGTGGATACGATGGACATATGAATACATTTCAATTGGTAACTGTAATATCACTAACGCAGGTGGAAATACAACGTTCTTTGTTTTGTTTGAAACTAACAGGTGTCATATTTTTTTATTTGCGTTGGGAAAAGGGTGTGATGACAGCGTCTATATGATGCTAATAAAAATCCAGTTTGATGTGAGAAAAACAGAGGCTTTGTTTTGATAGTCCGACGGTTTCAAGTTAAAGAAGATCGCTTTATCTTTACTAAAGTATGTTGTTTAAAATGAAACAGAGTTTTCTATGTTGGTAGATCGGCCTTTTAAATCTGAAGCAGATTGATATGTATGTTTGCGGAGTCAGGCATGAACCTTTCAGATGATGTCATCAAAAGTATTATTGACCAGACTTTTGAATAGAGAAACTGTATGTTGAATAAACCTTGAAGGTTAACAATCCCATGTGCGCTGGTGGAGATTGTAAATGTCAATCTCGATTACGTTTAAAGGGCCTATATTGAGTGTGACTTTGCCAAGTATTAAGAATTTGATTTGGGGAAAATACTGAGATATGTTGTATACATGGGTATGATTTGATTCTGGGTTTGGCGGGTTTAGCTCGCCATCAACTTGGTTAGGTTCCATATGCGTGTACACAGTCTTAAGGTTCAGTTCCCTGAAGATTGTCTCATGAAGATGTTTATGACCACTTTAGAAGGAAAAGCATGGTCTTGGTATAAAATTTTGGAAAATGGTTCAATATATTCGCTTGCTAGTTTTCATGATGAATTCTATGAGATGTATAAAGAGTGTCACCCTCCTTGTTGCTGGTCCAAGATTGTTGTAAACATTCTGCAAGTTTTATTCAATATTTGGAGGATTGTTATGATGATGATGAATTTATGGATGAAGAAATTTTAGAGGCTCTTCATAACAATACATTTCAACACCAAGAAGAAAGTATAACATCCCATGCAATGCAACATGAAATCCAGCAGGGGTTTACTTATGAAAACCATGTTACATCCTCTTATATGAATGAGAAGATGCAACAAAATTGCCAGTCTTTTGATCATAAAGGGTATGAAATTGATTGCAAACACCAAGAAGAAGTACTGGAAGATAGCTTTTATAACCCTCAGGCAGAGGAAAAGGTTGATTTTTTATGTCATACTTTTCAGCAGCTTACATCAATGAATGATCATAATAAGGAGGAAAATTACATTGTTTGTGAGAATCATTCAGAAAAGCAGTTGGAAAACATATCAAAGGAATCTTGTGTGGTTGAGAATAAATTGTCTGAAGATATAGAATGTTATGATGATCATATTAATGAAGAAATAGATGAAAAATTTTCTTTGTCCTTATCTTCTTATCTAAAAACTCTTAAGTGCAAGATAGAAGATAAGATGAAATTTTTAGATGAAGTTGCTAAGAACATTGAAGGTTTAAAAGGTCAAATTCAATCATATAGTATTCATGATCATGATCATTCTTTTCAAAAGATTTCTATGGCAGAACACAAGGACAGAGTATTTCTTCCTTTCTTTTTCGTGATTGAGGAAGAATACACTGTTATTGAAAATCAGTTTGCACAACCAGAAAGTTATGAGAATAATCAAGCTGATCATGTATTCTGGGATCCTATAGCTAGATACATGGAAGAGTTTTATTCTCCAGTGTTTCAATTTTTCTACGAAGATCAGAGGCAATTCCAGTGGCAGCAATCATCACAATATCATAGTTGCTCTGAACTCCGATGCAGTAAAAAAACTCAAATATCAGATAAGACAAATGATTGGCTACATTGGAAATTTCACATTGATTGAGCTGAAAGAAGCCTGAAATTGATAGGGTAGGTAGGTAGATGCAAATAAGCTCAGGGTGGGTTGACTGAGCATCTATTTCAGTAGGTGCAGTCTGAATTTTTCTTGCAGCAAATCATGAAAGGCTTGAAGAGCAGATTGGGCAGCATTTCAAAATTCTATTCTAAAAGATGGATAGCAGCACTGGAACTGTAGGTTCTTAGTGTACCACAAGGGCACGCTATCCCAAGTGGAGCGACTGTTATCACTGAAAATTTTTCAAAAAATAAAATAAAATTTGGACAACCGGTTTGGTTCCAAAGTTTTATGATTAGTCCTAGTCAAAGTCATTTTTATTGTTTTTTTTAAGGAGTCTAGAACATAGAGCGGAGTCTTGTTCTCATTAGCAAATAAGGTCAACAATCTTGTTTTACCTATCATTAATCCCACATTGATTCAAAGGTGTCATGTGTCAAGGCTGTTTCAAATATTTCGTTTTCAATTTCATTGGTTTGAATTCAAAAGTTGGAGTGCTAGAAATACCAGTTTCTCCTTAGGTCATATCTGCAGTCACAGAAGAAGAAGGTTCAGATCAGGGAAGTGGTACAAGAGCAGTGTATTGATAAAATAGTCCAAAGAAGAGTAACCAAGAGCTAGCTAGCTAGAGAAAAAGGTAACACAGTGGTTACTGGGGGAAGCCCAGTTTCAAAAGGAAGTTTGAATGATTTGCTTCAAGCTATTGACATTGAAGAATCTCCTCTGGTTCGAGCAGACTTAATAGACGCATGTAAAGGCAAAATCAAAAAGCCAAAACCTCTAAACAGCTCAAATTTGATGATCAGGTTTCTAAATTTGTTTTTAAGCCAAGAAGACCTGTGACAAGGCATTCAAAAGAGATTCAAGAGGCGTTGCCAGAAGCAAGTGAAACAGGGGAGGTAACAAAATCTTATGAAGGACCTATGACTGCATCAGAAACATCATCACAGCTGTATAAAAATGACAGAGGTAAGGTAGTCATCTCTAAACAAGAGGAATGTAGTTTTGAAGAAATGAAGAGGAAAATTGAAGATCTGAAGACACAACTAAGCCAGCATGAAGGACATCCTTAGCTAAAAGAAATCACACAGCAAGTAAGGCTAAGTCCTAAATTTTGATAGATTACCTTTTGAAGTTTACCTTAAAAGAATGGTGTCTATTTTTTCAGTTTTGAACAACTTCATGGCAGATGGAAAAGCCATTTCAAGCAAAAGAAATATCAAGAGAGTTAAATTTTGGCCTCAAACTATGTTTTTAAGATTACACAGCAGTTTCGTAGCGCGCTACGAAACTGCTGT
>APFE030946527.1:17188-78476 GCA_000404065.3 Pinus taeda | reverse complement strand
TTTGTGGGAAAATTTTGAGAAGATAAAGGAAATATTTTTGAAGATGGGCAACTGAAAAGGATCATTTACAAAGTGTAAACATCCAGCAAGGGAAAAACAAGTAGAGGAAGGACATCTTTGAACTCTAAGCTATATGTTATAAAGGTGGTCATTATTTCATAGCTAGTATTGTTCATGATGCTTCAGGCATCATTAAAGGAGTTATTTTTCTTAATGAAAGTGTAGGATCAGAGTCTATGGTTGATTTAATGCATTTCATGTGATTAAAGAGACAACATGGTCAACAGAAGGATTCGAAGACAAGCATAAGAATGAAACTCTAAAAAGGAGGAGCTTTGTCTCCTTGTTTTTACTAGTCAACTTCTAGAAGAGTTCCTGAGCAGCTGAGAACTCAATTTTGAAAAGTGAAAGAGGTTTTCATTCTTAATATATTGAAATAAAAAAAATCTTCCAGTTTCTTCAAATCCATTATGATTTGGGAGAAATGGATGACCAAACTTGCGCTACGAAACTGCTGTAGGTGCAGTTTTTCACAAACATATTTCTCCTGTTTTACACCTGTTTTTCAAAGACATATTATGGGCAGTAGGAAAGGTATTTCAAAATACCAAGAGAGGTTTTTGTTCAGCATGGATTGGTTCAAAACATCCTCCTTTATTTTTTCAAAATACATTTTTTATGAGAAGATACAAACTCTGTCCCAACACCTATTTTTCAGCTAGAATAGAGCAAGGAACAGTCTCCTAGTTTCCAGGAACAGTAAAAGGATGAGTCATCAAGGGCCAGCTGGAGGGCTATGAGCACCATCAAATTCGAATTCATGGAGTTATAGGTGTCAAAAGGAATGTTTAATTCCTAGATAAGGTTGTTTTAATCATAATGAGGAGTTACACTCCTAATTGTTTTAGGTCTCTAAGACTGCTAGTTAGCTATCATTTGTATTAAATAGTTGATTTTAAGTGTCAATAGGTGTCAGGTCAGGTATAATTCGAATTCTCCTCATCCTAGAGGAAGGAATCTAAGTCATGGAATAAACTCTATATAATGGAGAAGATGTAATCCACAAAGGGTTGGCAATTTTCAAAGAAACAAGCACATTGTGTTATTGTATGTGACTGTATGTTTTCAAGTTAATACAAAGAGTTGCTTTCACTACTCGGGATTCAGCGAGGGTTTTAATGTTTGATTTTCCTCATGGCTTCCTTCATATACTTACTTGCAGTGGTATAGACACATGTTACTTAGATTTCATCGATGATGCTCTAACTTCCTTCATGTGTTTGTAGGCTATGTTCTCTATATTATATCTTTGTTTTTCTTTTATGTTAAAACCCTCTATGCCCTGACTTCCATGTGAAATTGATATTGCTGTTGTACTGAAACACACTTTGACTCCATAGCCCAATGGAAGTTTTTTAATTTGTATTTCAACCATTTATACATTTTTATTCGAATTTTCCATAGAGTTAGCCATCTAATCTTCAAAGTAAAATCTTTAATCCAGTGAGAGAGCCCTCTCAGGTTGAGGAGGCTAGGCCTCAGCCAAAATTTTGGTTTGAAATAGTTACTCAAAGTCTTCCTGATCAGCAGCCTATCAGGGTTGGATTTTTGTGATAACACTACACTAAATTGCCTCTAAGGATAGACTGGCCATGGATACCAATTGATTCTCTCTTTCTTGTAGATATCCTTTTAACCTTGTATTTTCTACTCCAATTGAGCTTTCATTATGGCCTCTCTGTCACTCAGCCTACTCAGCTCTCTGCCCATTTCTTTGAGCTTTTCCTCCATGTGACCTCCACCCCCTTGGACTTGGTAATTTGCATCCATGTATGTGTTCTTACTCTTTCTTTCTCAAGCTCAAAGAATAATGGGATGGAAAATTATTATGGAGTGACCCTACCCCTTTCAATAAACCTATCGTAGGATTCAAGGTTAGGTTGAGGACTAGGTTCCCTTAGCTTTGGGTCCTCTTTATTTGTTTCTTGCTACACACTCCCTTCTTTATCCAATTTTTGGGTATCCTGTAGGTTTAGCAGAGTTTCCTATAGGATTGCCTCTGCTTCCTGTAGGTCCTTATGTGTATCCTATAGGATTCCTTTTCCATTGGATGAGGTAGATCTAGTCACAGGCCTTCTCACATAAGTGATAGGAGATGTAGGGGAGGCTTGTCCTCAGGATCCTTCTCCTTGAGTTTTCGTAAGAGGAGCCATCTTCTCTTACTGTTTAGGTGAGTCTTCAATAACAATAGGAACCTTGGTGGGAGTTTGAGGTTTTCCCTACCTGATTCTTTTACTTTTTCTCGTCCTAAAGTACAATGGAGTTTGTCTCTGTCTTTTGCCTTTTTGTTTGGTAGGGCTGCTAAGGGTAGTGAGGGTAGTTGTTGCCTCTTTCTCAGTGGGTTCTGGAGATACCCTAGGTGGTTCCTACTTGTATTCTACCTCCTCTTTTCCATTCCCCCTCTCATCTTTTTTTTTCTACTCTTCTTCTCCCTTTAGTTCCTCACTCTATTCATCAATTTCCTCCTTGGCATCTTCTTTTGTTTCTTCACCACTTTCATTATATTTCTCTTTCTCTTCTTCCTCATCTATTTTCTCTTCATCCCTCTATGCTTCTTCTTCATTTGTTTTAGTTTCTTCTTCATATTCACTGTGTTGATGGGCCCCCTTCTATTAAACCCCCTGTCATTTTCTCTAATGGATGGATGAGTATATATGTCTAATACAAAATTCTAATGAAGGAGGAAATCTAACTGAAATTTCTGTTTATACAATTCCCTTATACTGCAATCAATTTATTATTTTCCTTTCACTTGGAGAAATATAGGGAAATGTAGAGCCTATCTCCTTAACACTGCTTGATGAATCCACCCTCTTTTTTCCCCCTCTAAAGCTGCTCATTGCCAATCCTGTAGACTGCTTGACTGTATCATGTAGGATCTCTTGTAGGATCATGTAATATTCTTGTAGGATCCTGTAGGTGGTCCTGCGTAGGGAAAAATGAAATTTCCCTTTCCTGTAGACTACTTGAGGGCCAAGAGAGACTTTTCTAGTGTGGAGCCTTGAGAATGTGAATGCTTCTATGCATGGGGATCAATGTTTATTTCCTCATATCAGTGATTTGAGTGAGGTGGTGTGCTGGTAACTGAAGTACAAATATCTATTTTTGGACCGTTGGTCCCACTACCACATCATCATTCTCCTCACATCATAATCAAATCCCACTTCGGGCATCCATAGCTTAACTAATTTCGACCTCATCCTTCTTTTCCTTAACTTGACTGCTGCCACGTGTGTAAGGACTAACTGCCTTCTCCTCGTTGACTCAACGAAGGTGGCTAAGTTAACTGGCCACATTTCGCTTATAAACCAACTCTTTCACAACTTTTACATCTTTTGATCACATTGCTAATGAGAGAGTGTAAGTGAGATACTTACCTGTGGTAATGATGCCTTGATGTTGTTTGAAGTATGACGTCTTTGTTGTGTACTTGCTGCATGTGCTTTTCTCCTTTTTTTATATTGTCCTTTGATGATTTTCTTTGATGTGCAGGTACTTGATGTTGATGATGATGATCTTGATGCTGCTGCTAGGATTTGGAGGATCTTCTTCTACCTTTGGATCTCCATTCTTGAAGCTGACTGCAACTTGTGATTTTTGTTTTGTGGGATAGGCTACTACAGGATTTCCTATAGGATGTCCTGTAGCTGCTTCTCCCTCAAAATTTTAATCATTTTCTACTTATGGAGAATGAGGATGGTTGGCATGGGCAGAGAAGGGGTCTATGAATTTTTGAATGAGGAAAATAGCCTGCAGTTGTTGTCCCCTTGCTCTCTGTATTCATCCTCTTCCTGCTGTCCTGGAAACAATAGTTCCAAAATTCAAGACAACCTCTTGTAGCCTACTTGTTTTGTCCATGTCCCCCAAATAGTAGAATGGATTGACCTGAAACTTTCTCATCATGTTTCCATCATCATTATGCACCTCCCCATAAAAAAAAATTGGTCAATGGATGCACGAATCTCGAGAAAAACTCAAACTGGCTGAAGGTGATGGGGGTTGATTTCTTGGAAACTGTGCACTAGAATTTGCTGAAATTTCTTGGGCATGTTACCATCATCCACATGCATCTCCCCATCAAACAACTTTTTAAATGGACGCATGGATATCACAAAAACACAAAAAATGGTTGAAGGTGATGGAGGCTGATTTCGCGAAAAATGTGCATTGGAATTTGCGGAAATTGCATGAGCATGTTACCATATTCCATATGCATATTCCCATGAAACAAATTGGAAAATGGATGCATGGATTTGAAGTTATGGAAAAAGCAAACTTTTGCTCTATGTATTTTTGTATCCTGTAGTAAAACAGAGGCTTCCTGTAGTTTTTTACGACAACAAGCAAACTGAATGGGAAAATCTTGAGAATGATGGGTGCATGGTGGAAATAGATAAGGGTGATGGATTGGCATGGCCTTGGCCTTATTGGAGCATCTAGGCAAAGGAGGTGAAAGTCAAAATTTGACTTCTTTTGACTAGGTTAGACCTATTTTCCTTTTGGTACCAACTTGTTCTTATTGCTTGCAGATGTTGGAGAGTACATGAAGTACATGCCTTCATCAAAGAAATGCATCAAGAAAGTATTTTTTTTTCTTTTTTCTTTTTACGCCTACTAGCCGCCTCGATGAGGTTTTCCACCAGTAGGTCTGCCTAGGCACCTCAAATGAGGTTTTCACCAAGGATCATTTCTTTTTTCTCTTTTTTTCCAACCCATTGACTGCCTCATTGAGGTTTTCAATCAATGAGCCAATCTCATGAGCCTCAAGGAGGTTTTCACCTGAGATTTTATTTGTTTTTCTTATTTTTCATTTTTTTCTACCCTACTCTACTTGAAAAACAAAATCACTTTCAAGAATATGAATACTTCCAATGGAGCCATGTGCACATCAAGATGATAGAAAAAATGATGTGCAGGCTTGAAATGTATGCTTTGACATGTACCTAAATTTGAGTGATCAAATGCTTTCACTTTGATTTTATCAAGGAAAATTGAGGAAGACAGTATTGTTGCAACTCAGTGACTGTCTGGAACCATATTTGAATATAGTTGTGATGTCCCTGGTCCTTTTGCTGATCTGGATAATTCTTCATGTCTTCTTCTACTATTACCTTCAAATCTTCCTCTTTTTGTTGATTTTTCTCTTCAATACATGGAGGATTTGATGGTAACCACGAGGGAGATTTCTCAATATCTAATTTTGATGTTTGTTCTTCATCAATTGCAACCCATGGTTCTGTGGTCTTCTCATTTGAATCTTCTTCTTCTGGATGTGGTCCTTCAATGATATCAATATAATTCCTTTTTTTCAATACTCTTTCTGAGCTATGGTGAATACCATTGATCTCAAGAAGAGATGTTTGGAAGTGTTGTACCTTAGCATTGTAAGTGGGATGAGCTGCTTCAATGTGTGGGTTTGGAAATGGTGGTATAGGTAGTTGAATGGGAGTGGATATTTGAGATGGATGTGGATGGGGTTGTGGTTGTGGTGGAGGTGAATGGTAAGAAAAACAAGTAGTTTGGTATAGAGGATATTGAGGAAAATACTGAGGATATTGTGGATGGCTCCCATAAGTTCCTTTCCAACCTTTTTGCCAATATTGGTTTTTGGGTTGAGATGGACAATGCTGCCAAGGAAAGGGTCTGTTCCAATTACTTTGAGGTGGATGTGCATAAGCTTGAAATTGTGAATTAGGCTCTTACATCATATCAGGCTGAATAGGTTGCCATGGTCCTCTTAGAGCTACATAACATTGTTGCATTGGGAATTTACTTGCTCCATTGTCCTCTTGGTGAACTTCTTCAACCTTGGTAATGAGGAGCAACATTTAACATCATGTGATTCTTCATGGACAACACAAGCATCTTCTTTTTGCTCATTTTGTATTCTTAACATTTCTACTTGTTCAGTTAGATTGCTAAGAATTTCTATTTTAAAGTCATCAAACAAATTTCTAAGTTAAGCTTGACTTACCGATCTTGATGCTGATTGACTTACTCTTACCCTTCCTCTTGATATGTGTTTGCATGTTTCACAAATTTCTTAAAATGATAATTGGCATACATCACCTCTACTCCTGAGATCAAGGAGATCAATCCACTCATCCCTAATTGTCCTAAGTAAGAGGGTTTTTAATGTATCGTATCCTAAATGATGTAGTTTTTCCCTCTTAACATTATAAATGAACCTCTCTATTAGATCCTCTAGACTCTTATCTTCTCTTTGATTCATTCTAAAGATTTCGTCTTTAAGATCATGATCTTTATATTTTTCTAGAAATGTATTTTTCATATCATTCCAAGATCTTATTGAATTAGTCCCTAAACTCATGAACCATTTAAGAGCTCTATCCTTCAACGTTTCTGGAAACAATATCAGTTTTTGAGTTTTTAATATGTAACCATAAGATCTACAAACAATTTCAAATTCTTCTGACCTTAGACCATGAAATTTTGGAAGAAAAGATGGAGGGATGTTCTTCATGTGCAAACTACCATCATTATCTTGAATGGGAAATCCAAGAGGATCTTCCTCATTGTCATCATCTCCATCCATTTATTTTACATTCTTTTCCATATTCTTCTTCTACTTGCAAAAGTGAATGGTGATGTGGCTCTTACTACACCACGTGATCAAATGGGGGGTGGGTTGGTGTTGGAGATTTTTTGTTTTGTTTTGTGTTTTTTTCAAGCTTTGAAAAATATTGCAGAATTGAAAATGCAGACTGAATGGAAACTAACTTCTTGAATTAAATCTTACTTGTATAATGGAAAGGAAAGCAAAGAATGCAGAATGGAAAATAAACAAAACTACATTACTCTTGCAAAAATGAAACTAATAGCAGAATATTAGAAACAAGAAATAGAAGAAAGAAAGAAATAATTACATATTACTCAGACACCTCCCCAGCAATGGTGCCAAAACGTTATGATCACCAGTATTGCAGCAAGAATGCTGCAACTCCTGGGGCTACCAAATTTACTTTATCAACCCGAGGTTCGTACAAACTTGGAGGTGATAGTGCAGTATACACAAGTAAAAGTGATGGTTCTGCCTTTTGTCACTATTCAGCTAGTGAGAGACCACTAGGGTTTTTCAAGGTAGACTTCTATGGATTAAGAAGAAGCTTGATTACTAATGAGGGAAGGATAAATCTACTCTAAGAGAAAGCTTATTTACTGCAGTAAGGAAAAATACTGAAATCCAATGCTAAAACACACCATTTCCTACCTAACGTCTAAGAGACTATGTTTCAGAAAGAATGCTAGATTAACATGGATGAAATTCAAGTATGTTAAGCATGTAAATTCAAAACATCAACATTCTACTACTGTGCATGTAAATAGCTACAACAAATCTGTTTTTTCTTTTTATCTTTTTATGGAAAAAAAAGTGAAATCTAATCTCTTTTGGTGATGTGGTAGGTGGCTTAGGGATGCTGGTGGATGGTTGGACAGTTTGGGAGACCTTTAGGTGATCTTGTGTGGATTTCTAGAGTTTTCCCCTCAATTCAGCCTCAAAACAGGCCACTACAGGAAAACCTACAGGATGTCCTAAAAACCTATAGGATTCCTTGTATTTCTACAGGATACAACCGAGAGAAAAACGATGGGCGTTGCAGGTGATGGAAGGCTTAGGCAAGGTGTTTGGTGTATGGAATGGAGTGAGAAAATGCCTAGGATCACTTAGAACTCAAAACCAAGGTTGGGAGACGGTTGGATTTGCTCAACATGCTTGGAGAAGTTTCCTTGAAGAATGATGAAATTTGTGAGGGTCTTAGTGAAAGTGAGGAATGATCATGGATGGATGAATTTGGAAGGAGGTTGCTTGCTATGAGATCTCTCTCTACTTATGAAACACTTGCACTGCATCAAATAATGATATTTTCCCAAACATCATGTAAACAAGAATAATTTCAATAAGCTAGAAAAACAGAGTTTAATGAGCTAACTTTCTAGTTCATGCATGAGGAAAATTAGCAGAATAAGATGAAGTCATTGATGATATCTAGTGTAATACTGAAGATATAAGAAATTATGGCTAAATCCTTCACTTGTAAATTGATCAAATGTTGGCTTAAGCACATTAAACTCTAAATTCTATGAGAAAGTAGAATTCTGTCTTTTTGTGGTTGCATGGGAGTCCTTTCCTCAAATCATGATCCCTGAAGGAAGAAGTGAGGCCAAGACACCTACTGAAAACTTTTTGATGCTCATTTTATCATTTCTAACCTACTGTTGAAGTAAAGCACAAATGGAAGCAAACTAATAATCAAAATAATCAAATCTACACTACTTGCAATGAAATACTTTTAAGGGCAATTTAACCATGAATCTACGAAATTAATCTAAGAAAACATATACAAGAAGAGGAGCCTTTGCTGCTAGGGTTGGGACCTAACCAAAGAGCTTCATCCCTCTGAGTTAACTCAATATTGGATCAAGAAAAAGCTCATTCTCATTATCACAACAGAAAATTACATAACAATGTCTTCCACAAGTCTGGAGCTCAAAAATAACTAGTGTTTTTACAGCCAAAATTCGAATCCTAATGTGGCTCTAGGCCTCTTTATTTATACAACTAAATTCCCCAATGACTTCCTTAAATCTAGGGAAGCTCAACTCCCAAACTCAAGATGAACTAACTCTTTGACTATCACTTTCTCGACTGCCTTTTAATCTTCCTAACTTGGTTGTTTGTACTCCGAGCTGGTCTTATTGATGGAGGAATATTCAAATGAGAAAGGAGTAAATGAGGAGGTTTTACCTCCTACAATCTCTCTTCCTTGTCCCATTTGAGTTTCAGCCTTTAATCTTTCGAAAATTCCCTAATTTTCTCTCACAATCCTACATTCAATGCACATTAGTCCACTAGGCATAATATCTCACTTTGACTTATCTCATTAAACAAAATATAATCAAAACATGTAATAAATTGTGAGAAGTGTTGATTTGACTAATCTAGGAGGTGAATTAAGGTCCATATAGTTAACCAATGATTAGGCTCGTCACCAAGGTAGGAAGGTGAAGACAACAACAATCACCAACTACCTTCCCTTGAGAACGCTCTTGTTCACCATGGCTCACGTAGCTGACACACAATCCCTTCATGAGGCCTCTCAATAACATCTTCATTATGCATTGGATTTTCTAACTCACATAGTATTCAACTAGTGTGGGGGTATACTGTTCAATAATAAGAAACAATTGACCAAGGGTAAGCTAGGGAACCTAAAACAATTTGGTTTCAGTTCCATGTTGGTGACTTTATTTCTAGAGTGAATACCATTATTTTGGTTTCAGTGGGTAGAGGTACAAGTTCCTTCCCCCCACAATCTGAGGCTAGTTCGGTGGAGTGAGCTCATGCATCAGGGAGGAGGGGGCTAACAAATGCATTATCCTCCACAATTTTTTCCTTGGCTAGAACGCCAACTACTCATTGTGGATGATTATGCATATGCTGGTATGGATTTCAGGTGGGATCCAGATCTACCTCTACCGCTAGGAGAACAGTGGATTGACGCAGGTAAAAACTTGTTTTTGGATTTTTGAAAGTTTCATGAGTTTTTTGTAAAAGTGTAACTAAGGTTGACCTTGTGACAAATGTGTAGATGTTGGACCAGAAAGACCTCTTGGTATGTTGCTAATAGCGCAGCAAGGAGCCCAATAGATAGTGGGTGCTAATTATGAGGAAGGGGTGGACCCCTTAGTCAAGATGGAGAGAAACCTAGACCTGATTACTCGGGGGATCCCTGAATATGCCACCATAGATGAGGTGCCATTGCGGTGGCAAAGTCACACAGTGGGAGTGTCTCTGAGATTGCATCGAATTTTAGGCTGAGTACTCAAAGAAGTCGCATGTTACTATGAACACTATGCGGCCTGATAGTTTCTAGCTATCTTACACATTTGTAGGCTTCGAGAGCCAAGTGTCCCAAAACACTTTATTTTTTGAAATTTTGATGTAAAATTTTGACAAACTCGATATATATATATACACACACACACACACATATGCATGTTTTATTTTCTACTTATGTGTTCATGATGATATGATTTATAAATGACACTAATGCATCTGTTAATGTATTCAAATTGCATGGAATGTGTTGATATGTGATGAATCAAAACTTCTTCCCAGTAATTGAACACATAGATACATACGCAAAATTTGTGGATTTCCTACTGAATAACGATTATTTAACTGTAACACAATGAGTTGTGAAGTTAACTTGACAACGAAATTTCGAATTCCAAGAGCAACTTCTTTTCACAATAGTTCAATGACTGCATTGTATTCAGAAATGTTGTTAATTATCCATCCTAGGTAGATACTTGTTAAATTAATCAACTCGCCATCAAGGGCATAAAGTTCCCAAGCTACGGAAGACAAGTTCCATGTGATATGACAAGCACCATCAACAAAACCAACATAAGGGTTAGACAAAATCTGCAAACTAGGTGGAACACAAGGTAAGAAGAAAAAATACATGTCAGCAAAGCAAGCAAACACACCAAAAATCAACAAGCACACACCAATGAATTCACACACTAATGTACAAGTATTATATTTACATGAATTTCACGCATAAAAAAGTTTATATGGATCCCATTGTCAGACTCGAGTAATCAATCAACAGAGAACAAAACTAAAGTTTCACCATTGGCATGACATGTAAGCATTGACTCTGCCAAACGATAGAGTATAACTCATAAAAGGCTATGCCCCCATGCCCCTCAGGCAATTGAGGGTTACGAGTCATATGATGAATACCCCATTTCGATAATGGGAAAACAGAAGAGACTCGGTGATAAATTCTCATGAAAGGTGGCCAGCAAATTGTAAACACATGATAAGAAGAAGATGCCCCCAGTTGAAATATCGTGACAACGTTAGATTGAATTGAAATGTCAATAGGAAAAGTTGTCATGATGTTTCCCATATTACCCTCAGATAATACTTCATGCACTAAAATAGGCACCTGAAGTGGATGAGTCAGGTTATGAGAAAACAATTCGTCAAGACATGACAACATCTAAGCCAGGTTAGGAAGGAATGAAGAACGATGATGAGTATCATTCCAATGAACTTCATCAAGATACATTACATCCAGGATACTCTCCTTAGTGGGGAATTTCTCATCCAAAGGATCAGAGGAATCCTAGGAACCAAGACAAGGAGATTGTGAGTATGCATTTAGGTTCACACTAAAAACAACATGACTGTTTGAAGCAGCCATTGAAGCCGAAACAATTTTAACATAAGCTTGTTCAAATGGACTTAGTGGCATCGAATCACAAAATGAATCAATCTGAACTAGTGAATGGATTATCCAAGGATCAGTAGAAAGGAAGATCATATTGATCGAAATGGTATTTGGAGGTGGGAGAGAAAAAGTTCCCACTAAGGTGGAGTCTTTGAAAATCCCTGCCCCCACACTCTCATAAGTAACGTCAGTATTTCCCACATATGGGACATTTCCATTAGAGGCACTGGAATATAAAAAGGACAGCTGGTCTATCGTGACAAATTTTCCTTCATGCGGAAAACAATGCACCCGGAACAACGAAGAGACCACGCAGAACATAGCATGGGTCCAACTTTAGTTGAGAAGAAGGTTGTAATTAAGATTCACATCCACAACCTCTACTTCTAGCTCAAATGTTTTCCCTTCCAATGTGATAGGAAAGCTTGTGAGAATAACAAACAGATGAGGTCCTTTGCCATCAAAGGCCTCTAAGGTGTTCGGATATTGGTTAAGTGTACGAGAGCCAATGTCCTTCAAACACACAACAGACATAATGCAGGTAGATGCACCTTAATCAATGATAGCTCGGTGGATCGTCTTTCCTTTAATAATAACCTGGACCAGAAAAGAAATCTGATGAGGAACATGAGCTTCTAGATCGAAAGTGATTAAATTAGAATCAGTGGGATCAATAGACCCTATAGCAGATAACGGTGATTTCCACTGCGTTGGACAGGTCTAAAGAACTTCCAAAGCAAACATCACCGTAGGTGATTGAGCCAAATCTTTGACAATATTATAGTGTTGTGCAACTCGAGCATTCGAATTATAAGACGATTTCTAAAGCAGAACTTTTGGAGGTGGTCGGATTACAGATTCACTGTTAGGTATCTCAATGTGGAGTAGACCAGAACTAGGTGGAGTGGAAATGGTAGGTAAATCGGTGACTTCCTTCTCCACTATCTACTTTTGAGGAGTTTGGTAGTCTTTCAATTGAGTAGCGACAGAGATAGATGATGGACCTTACATCATATAAACTTGGGAACTAGATGAGGTATAAGACTGAGGTTGGTTACCAATTGAGTCTACTGAGATGGAAAAGGTTCTTTCAAGGTAGTCAGAGTCCCTTTCAATAGTCAACTAACTTCAACGCGTCGTGGACAATCCTTGGTATAATGCTCTTCCTTGCAAATGAGGCAAGGATATTTTGGCCTGTATCAAGAGGCATAATTAGCATACGATTTGGGAGGATCTTATTTTGGGGCATCATATTTGGGATTACCTTTACCCTTTTTCTTACCTTTAGAGGATTTATCAGTCACGGTAGACTGAATGACATGAACCTCAGAGGTCTTACCAAGATTTGATGAGCTTTTCGAAGGAGGGATAGAACCAGTATCAATTTTTTTTTTTTGCTGTGAAGAAGTCTTAGTAGAAGTCTGAGACATGGATCCTATGATACTATCAATAGGTGGTACGTCAGGATACTATGAGGATGCTAGATTTGAAGACAGTCTTGAAGCACCAAGAAACATTTCATACAATATGCCAGATTGGGAATAGACTAAGTCTAAATACTGGGCATGAGAAATAGCTTGGTCTTCAGTAACGCATCCACCCATAGGTATATTCTTATAAATATTGTTAAGAAATTATTTTGTGACCCATTCATTCAATAACTCATCAGCAATTTCAAAATTGGTGAGGCGACGGCGACGTCTCCATTCATGGATATGATCAAAAATGTGGGTTGTGGTATCTTTCTTAAGCGATGTGAGAAAATGTGTACCAATTTCATAGAGAACTGGTAACTGGAAATGGGTGAGAAAATCCATAGCTAAAGAGTTAAAATTAGCATAGGTACCTCAAGGCAACTCGATATACCATTTCGTGGAAGCACCTATGATGGTTTTCTGAAATAGGCAAAGATGGATAGAATCAAGAACCATAGGTGATATGTCATCACATGGGCTTGAGGGTCCTCTTTATACTTTCCTTCAAACTTAGGGAAATCGCTTGGAATTTTGGTAGGAACTAGAGGCTAGTAAGGCAAATGAAGGATGGGATCATTCATAATTTGTGAAACGTCAGGCAGTTCCAACGTAGCTAGAAATGGAAATTGCAGATTGAAGAGCATATAAGGCCTTTGAGGAGCCCAAACTGCAAGTTCCAACTATGATGGTAAGGATTTTATCCCCATAATGAAGGATTTTGACCATAAGGAATATGATTATGCCCCCATTGGGGGGTACCTTGACCATAAGGTGGATTCTATCTAGGGTAGGGTTAGCGTTGACCTACCACATGCTGCTCATAACAATAAGCAACATATGGATTATAAGGTTGTTTCATTTGCTGACCCTGGATATGAAGTGACTGACCCTGCTGGTGCAGGGGTTGTCCTTGTGCCTACAAGGTCTAACCTTGTTGATAAGTCATTTGTGCCTGCTGCTGCAAGGATTGACTTTGATGTCACAAAGGTTGAGTTTGCTGCTACAAAGTTTGGGCTTGCGGCTACAAGGGTTGTTGTAAAGATTGAGTTTGCTACAAAGGTTGGCCTTGTGGGTACAAGGGTTGGGTAGGTTTCTAAACAAACTTTGTTTGCAAAGGTTTCCCCTACTACTGTAATTGCGACTGGATAGTTCCTTGAGCTACACCTTACAGGCATTGGTAAGTTCTGAAAGGAATTTGACCATATGCAGCAGATTGACCTATTTGCACATGGGGTTCTACTTATGGAATGTAAGGTGGTTTCGGCAATGCTTGTGAACCATATGGAACATAAGCTTGCTAATATGGAGTTTGAGCTAGATAAGGTTGATGATACAGGATATATCCTGCCCCAGATGGACCAGCAGGGTTAGGAATACCATTAGGTTGATTGCCTCCAACCGTGTGAGTTTGTAATCCACTCACATGGGTTGCACCGTACACAAGAGGAATATTCGAATTTTAACCCCCTGGCTGGGAATGAGGCAGTGGGACATTCTTCCCACTTGATGGAGGGTTTGAGGAACTGATCGATGCCTAACCTAAAACAGTCGATTGTACTGAGATAGAAGGTTGAAAAGATGGTACATGTTGTGATGGAATCATTGGCTGGATAGGAACTGATGTAAATATATTTTGTACATGTATTTGAGAGGTCATGTTGGGAATGAATGGACTAGTAGTAGGCATGGTATTAGATTACCAGATAGGGTTTTGGTATAATGATGAAGCAATGGGAGTTTGGGAAACTAACTGGGCTAAATTCATATAACCATGTGGAAGCATGAGCCCACTCATTCTAGGAACCATGTGAGATGAGACTCTTCCTATGTAAGGAAAACCTTCAGGAGAAAAGTCATATTCTTTCTCTTGTTCAACTTGAGGAGTGTGATTTGTGGAAACTTTCGGATGACCCTGAGGAGAGGTTGGAATTTCACCTTCTAAATCCATGAGTGGGTACATCTGGAAATGAGGAGTCTAAGATGTGTGAGGGGATAAATCCAAAGGAATATCAAGCTAATTGTAAGGATTGTAAGGATGCTCAGGAGATATAAAAAGAGCATCGAATAACGGATTCTGCGGATATATAACAAACGTCTAGAGACTCTCAGAATTCTATATCAGATCGTCAGGAGCCTCAGGATCAGATTCTTGAGGTGACAAGGAATTCGATGGTGGTGGACAAGAAGAAAGGTGTTGAATGCTTGGGACAATCCCAAGTTCAAAACCTTGATTTTCAAGTGACCGAGGAAGTTCCAGGTGAACTCCTTATGAGTACCCTTCAGTATCAGACAACGAAGGGGAACTGTGAGGTGAACTCAATCGTTCAGCCATGGTGACATTCTCTCAAAAGTAGATGAAGGTAAGATAATTCGTTAAGGGTTGATTTAAAAACTTTGAAATCAGGGAATTACTCAATATTTGGCCAAGAAGTAACTACATAGGGTCAACATGTTATTGAGGGTAGTTATTTTTAGACTTTGAAACAAAAACTTTGCCTTCTCATGTTTTAAGATTCGAGAAAAGGATGAAAAGGTGGCTCTAGTCACTTTCATTGGTTTAGTGAGATTGAAAGGGAAAGTGCTCGATGATATTTTCAAATTTAAGGAGTCAAAAAATATCGAAATGAATACTCAAGATACTCTAGGAAAAAGGATTACCAAGTAACCATGAACTACAATATACACCTTAGCAAATAAATTTACTAAGGACTTGACGTACGTGCAGACATTCTCCCCGAACGTTGTGTTCGGTGTATCACGTTTAGAGGGTGGCAGGCTCAACTTCCTATAGATAAAGGTTTGCAACCTATGAGGGTCTCCCTTTATATACTCGATGGTACAGGGAGCACAAGTCTGTGCTAGCATTGTCTATGCAAGAGTATTGTGAATGAGAGCTGCTAAGTTTTATAGAGGTTGGAACACGTCTCTAGCCTAGACCACTAAGTATGAACGTTAATGTTTCAAATTCTTTTAGATTGATTGATATATTTTAAATTTGATCGTGAAATTATGTTTCCGTTTCAATGCCTTAACGATGTTACCTTTTCCTAAAATGCAGCTAAATGATGAAAATGTAATCCTTTCACTTCGATGAAAACTATTTAGTCAGGGAATAGAAACACCCAAATCATGCATCGAACAAGCAACAATGCAACAATGACACTTTCCAATGCTAAATGGAAAACATGAAATCTAATCTTTCATTTGATAAGCAAATGCAATGCCGAAATATAATCTCTCATAAATTTTCCCTAAGATATAATGATGATTTTCCTTTTACTTTAATGCAATCAATGCAAGACTAATGTACAAAAGAAAAAGAAAATGAAAACAACTCAATAATCATGAAAATCTCTTTCACTTTATTATTTTGAAGGCAACAAATGCTTCAAAAATACTAAAATGACAAACACATGCACTTTCTCTTTTTGAAACATAAAATTCACAGCAAATAATCCCTTTCAGTTCAAACAACAGAAACAATTTTGTAATCTATTGCTTGCAAAATGGAACTAAAGTGGCATTCAAAGAACCTACTTGTTTCAAAACTAGGGAAAGCAACATCATACCAAAGAACCAAAAGTGACTTGCGAAAGACGTCCAGATGCAATAAAACTCTTTGAACAAAGGTAATTGATCTCTGAAGAGAATTCCAATGAGTGAATGAAGGATGACCTAGAAACCTTAGGAACCCTAAAAGAAATTTAAGCTCCAAACACACATAAGCCAAATCAAGAGGCAATTTTAGTCAGACAAACATGTCAACTAAGATAAGGACACTAGAATCACATTGGAAAACCACTGACAAAAGGCAAGAAACTGAAATCAAGAATAAAAACCCTATTTTTCTTTAATCTTTGGGATCATCGCGCCTGTTAAAGACAAAACAACAATAATCATGACTGTAACCAAAACATAAGCGATGTCATCGCAACTATCAGGGAGATAACTATGATGGTAGAGAGATATGAGGGAAAAATAAAAATCC
This sequence comes from Pinus taeda, assembly GCA_000404065.3. Classification (NCBI taxonomy): domain Eukaryota; kingdom Viridiplantae; phylum Streptophyta; class Pinopsida; order Pinales; family Pinaceae; genus Pinus; species Pinus taeda. Next base: position 61,686 of record APFE030946527.1, on the reverse strand, counting down.
TTCAAGATCAAGAAAAATCAAGGACCTTCAAGCAATTTCCAGTAAATGAAAAGGGTCATAGACAAATAAAAAGGCCTAAAAATGGATGGTTGGTCAAACTCATCGCAAAAGGAGAATGAAGGATTGAATGGAAAGGATCATAGATTCCCCAGTGAAGTCGCCATTTTTGTCTAGGAAATCCTCTCTATAGACAAAGATGATCCCTCTAGCACAATGAGTGGGTCTAGCAACTGAAGTGACAAGCTACTGAACACCTTCATAAGTTACAATTGAAAAGAGAGGTGAAGTAGATGGCCTACCTCACTCTGATGCTAATGACCTCCTTCGTCCAAGACTTGAATCGCTTGCATCATGGGCTTGGTCATGCTGCTCATAGAGGTTAATCACCTGCACAAGAGATCAAAGCACAACAAGGATGCATACAACTAGCACATTCATAAGTAAGCTACTTAACAGATCAAGGAATATTAAGCTAAATGATACATGAACATATACATTTAGGAAAAATGAACCAACAATTGTATTATTATTAGAAATGAAGGGAAGTATACAACCAAGCCTTCATATTTATAGGCTCTCCTTGAATGAATTTCCAAGTCCAAGTTAGGCTCTCCAAGCACTCCTTTGCCAAGCAAATTGAGTGGCATATAGGCACAATCTCAGCATAGGGGTGAAAATAGCCAAAGACAAACCATTTGGGAATTGGAGAGGACCAATATATAGGTAGGGAAAGGGAGTTAGGATCTCTCCAAAGATAGGAGAAGTCCCCCATCTCAAGGAGGTAGCTCATAGGGATAAGACCAAGAGGCCAAGTTGGGAGAAATCGACATCATCCAGGCTGAAAAACCTCCATCTCACTGCTCTGGAAGCTTATAGATCACAAATCTTCTCCTCCTCTTTTGGAAAATTTCCTTTTAGGGATCATCATGGGTACACAAGTAAATAGAGTGATGGCATCATGGGTCAACTGTAGTGTAATTAGCACTCATCATGGTTTTAGGGACCATAAGGGCGATGACCCTCAAATTAGGGCTTTAGAGCTATTTCCTTCAAGGGAAGCTCAAGGTATTTTCCAATCATGGCAACAGGGAGTATAAGAGTTGTATGTCAAGGTGGACACACTGTATGATGGTCATGCTTCAGGAACTTCAGGGTATGTCATGGGGAAGTGCTGAAGGCGTGACAAAATACTGTGTAACACATTGTAAACACATCTTTTTACACTTTCGAGCATAATAGAGAGGCCCAATCCATTGGAAGTTGGACCAAGGAGATGTAGCCTAAGTCGGGTGAAATCCTTTATCATGTTCCTATTGTAATGTGTTTTTGATGATGTTTTTACATGTTTATGTCGTTGTTTAGTCTCTTATTTATGTCAAAATTGCTCATAAAATTAACATAAAAACCAATTTTTCACTTGCAAAAATTCATGAATCCTTAAGCACAATGAAATCATTTTGTTTCTAATATAAGGAGGATCTTAGCACAACAATCTAATATTATAAATCATAACATTGTGGTATCAGAGCACTAGGTTTTCTTTGTGAAAGAAGGATTTAACTGTTTGCAAGTTTATGTCATGCTTACAAGGTTAAAACTTAAAAGAGGAGAAGGGAAGTTGGTTTGAAGCCCTAAAGTTGGGTCAAGGGGAAGGAGAGAAAGGTTTCCACAATCTCCAACACCAGTTCAGCCTCAAGTTGTAGCTAAGACTCCAAAGATCATGTCTCATGAAGGAAAACCTACAAAGATGACATAATATGAGAAGACCTTCAGAAAGGATTTCTTTGATATGACAGAGAAGGTGAAGGTCCTCTATGAAATGAGGAGTAGCAGATTGCAAGGAGGGAGTTCAAAACCTCCCGAAGGAGATGGTTCTTCAGGAGGAGGTAATGGAAATGGAGACAAACCTCCACCCTCTCCACCATCTTCTTCATATTCTTCTTCACAACCATGTTCACCCTCTTCCACTAATACAATCTTTACTCATACTCATCATCATACTTCAAAGGGAACTAGCAAATCACCTTTTTTACAACTTGATGTTAAATTTGCACTGCCTATGTATAATGGTGAAGTGAATGTAGAGAAGCTTAATAATATGATTCGTCAGTTGGAGGTACATCGCAGGATTCAAAACCTTCAAGAGGATGACATAAAGATTCAATTAGATTCCTTGAGAATGGAGGGTTCAACACTAGTATGGTGGGAATCAAAGACCCAAGAGGAGATTAAAAAATATGATAAGATATCAATTTCTTGGATTGATTTCATTACTGCAATCAAAAGATAATTCTACCCTCTAACACATATTTCATTAAATTTGGAATTAAATAGTGGATCTAGAATTTCAAAATAACAAAAAAAAATCAATTCTAATGATGTTTTTGTAATTAATTTTTCCAATTTTGATTAAATATGTGCTCTCTAGGTTATATGCAAAAAGCCATCATGAATTAGTGGAGCTTTAGACATCTTAAAGGTCAAAATGTGCTAGATTACACCCAAGAATTCAGAAAAAGGTCTTTAATGTTAGGTGTAGATTTACAATCACAAGACACATTGCTGAAGTACATAGGGGGTTTACATAGTTACCTTAGGCATAGTATCTTAATGTTTAATCCCAATAATCTAGATGATGTGTGTGTGCAAGCCACTCATCTTGAGGCAAGAGAGAAAGACACTCCAAAAGAAGGTAGTAAAAAGTCATTTAAGAGTAAAGGAAAAGAAAAGGGTTTCAAAGGGAAGGGAAAGAAAAATGCATCTATCAAAAAAGGAGAGAAAGTATCATGTAAACATTGTTCCAAAGAGGGTCACGATGAATATCATTATTTGAAGCTTCATCCCGAAATGAAACCAAAAAGAAACAACAACAAGGGATAATAAAAGACAACTGCAACCACTCAACATGATTTGGGATCCGATTCAGGTGATGAAACTAAAATCATAGTCATGGGGTTAAAAGGAAAAGAATACATTTATAGGACTAGTTCTTCAAATTCAAAAAATGAAACTCCAAATGAAAAGAGGAGAATATAAATTTTTCACATAAGGGTGATCTCCAAACATAACAAGATTGATACACTTTTTGATAGTGGCTCTCAAACCAATCTTATCTCTGAAAACATTGTCAAAAGTTTAAACCTGGAAACCATTCCACATCATAAACCATATCCACTTGGATGGGTGTGTGAAAATGCACAATTTCAAGTTACTAGAAAGTGTAAACTAAAATTCGCCATTACTGCAAATTTCATAGATGAAGTGGAGCTTGATGTTGTGCCATTAGATATATGTGGCATAGTTTTGGGAAACCCGTACCTTTATGACATAAAATCTGTCTTCCATAGACATGAAAATAAATATCATTTATTCAAGGATGGAGTAGAATATATTATGAGAGCTCATAGCAATAAATTAAATCTTTCACTTGTTAATGCGGGGCAGATGAAAAGACTAGTGAATTCAAGCAAGAATTTTGTACTTCTAATGATCAAACCCATAAATGATGTTGATAATGAAGCTTTTAAAGGTTGTGATTCAAATTTGAAATTTGATTTGATTGATGTATTTAACCAATATGATGAGATGTTTCAATAATTAAAGGGATTACCTCCCAAGAGAATCCAACATGAGATACAGTTGCAGCAAGATTTTCCTCTTCCTAACATTGGCATGTACAAGATGTCAGTAATGGAAAATGCTGAAATTAAGAAGAAAATTTAAGAGTTGTTGAATAAAGGAATCATCAGACCATATTCCTCACCATGTGCTTCACCTATTGTCTTGGTGCCAAAGAAGGATGGAACATGGCGCATGTGTGTGGACTTTTGTGCATTGAAAAAAATTACGATAAATAACAGCTACCCACTGCCTAAAATATATGATTTACTTGATCAATTGAAAGATGAAAATTATTTCACTAAGTTGGACTCAAGGAGTGGCTATCATCGAATTAGAATAGCTTAAGGAAGCATTTGGAAGACAATATTCAAAACAAAATAAGGTTTGTTTGAATGGCTAGTTATGCCTTTTGGTTTATGTAATGCTCCTACTACATTCATGTGTGTGATGAATGATGTGTTGATGCATTTCTTGATGACATTTTTATGACCTACTTAGATTACATCTTAATTTTCAGTAAATCTCGTGACAAACATGTCATGCTATTAGGATATTCTGACACATAGGAAATAGTTAAGTATAATTTGGTCTAGTGTATAGTTAGGTAAAGTGTGTTTCTTTAGTATGTACTTTTTGTAACTTAAAATCTGACAGTCATGATATATTCTGGACATGAAGTGATCTGATAGTTCATTCTCTCCTCAGTATTACTGACACTTGATCCATGGCTTAACACCCGATTGGTCCATGATCTCTATTTAAAGAGCATGGAGTTTCATTTGTAAGGTGACCATTCATGAGAGAAGCTTATGTAAATTTTCTTTCTTTTACATTAATAAATTTCCTCAAGTGACCGCGTTGCCTCAGGCTGTGGAATATTTCCCTCTTTTAGGGTTTTAACTATGTCTAGAATATTGGTGTACTGATCTATGATCTGTTTGTGAGAGGTGTCCTTTGGTGTTCTATCTAAGGAACTTACCCTGTAAATTCCTACATGGTATCAGAGCTATTTAAGGGCTGCATTCACCATGGTGATCCAAATCTGAAGCCGATACCATTGCATCTAATTGTCGTTTCATATGTCTATTATTTATGACTTCTTTCAAGCTAAGAGGACTGCTCGATTGTGTTAGGAGCATCTGTTCTAGTGAGGAAACCCTTTCGTTTCACGCGAAAAGAATTATGGTAGCCCTAGCTACGTCATTTCTAAGATCTTGAGGTATAAAATCTTTATTTGAAGTTTTAGTTATTTATGTCTCTATTTATTTCAGTTTATTTATCTCTCAGTTTCTTATTATCAGATCTATACCTTTCATTTCTATGTATGCTCTTTTCCCTGTGACTTTGTGTGATCTGGGAAAATCAGAAACAAAAAAGAAGGATTTTTCTCATGCGTATGCTCTTTTCTGCCATGCCTTAGTGTGATCTTGGAAAATCAGAAACATTGAAAAAATATTTAGTTTCTGGCGAAATCTAACTTCAAACCGTAAGGCTTGTTTTTTATGCATGTCTGTTTTGGGTTGTGTGGTTTTTTTTTTGTAGGTAAAAAGGGGTTTTTCGAGTAAGCACGCACCCTAAAGCTTAAGTGAGTTAATAAAAAAAATCCTTTCATCTTTTCCAAAAATTACTAACCTTTTAAACTAGCTCACTTAGTCCAAAGTCACTTTACAATAATAGAAGTCTTGGGTTCAAGTCTTTCTTTTTGTTGAGTTACTTTTTCAAAAAACACATCTAACTTATGTTTTAAAGTTACTTTATCTAAAAGTGTTCTCACCCATTATAAAAAGTGAGTCACTTATAATTCTAAAATCACTTTATCTTTTATTTAAGTTACATTTTAGTGGGTAGCTCAAAAAGTACCATTGTAAAAGTGACTTTCACTTATTTATAAAAGTGGGTCACATAAAATCTTTTTTAAAACTGTGCTAATTAGATTAAATTTGGAAGGGTGGGGCGGGGGGATTTTTTTTAAATATAACATTATCATTCATTGCCCAACATTTGCATACTTCGTTGGCATCTTCAACAAATTTTCTTTAAAAGGTCATAACTTCTTCATCTGGAAGCTGTTTCTAGAGCTGTTTTTTTTAATCGGCCTAATTTTTCAAGATCTTTCCATTGGAATGCTTAGTTTCAATATCTACAGAGTCAGTTTCTGTTAAGATGGAAAGTCCATGCCAAGTTATTCTTGACAACACCAACTACTTCCAATGGTTGTCCTACATTGTGGATTTACTTAGAAGTAAAGGTCTTTATAGAATAACCTTAGGCCAAGATTCTAAACCTAAATATGAAGATAAAAAGCCAAATGGGAAAATTTGAAACATAAAGCACGTGGGTTGATAGGGATGTCTATTTCTCCATACCTTAGATTCCATATCACATAACTTGATACCCTTGATGAAGCAATGAAACAACTCAATAAAGTTTTTGGAATTAAAAATGAAATTAGATCCCATCAAATCAAAAATGAGTTTCTTATGTTGGACTCCAATCATTTTTCTTCCATTTAATATTTCTTTCCCAAGTTCAAGACCCTTAGACTTCTCTTGGAACGTGTTAAGGTTAAGAAAGAACATGGTAGCCTTATGTATTCCATTCTTACTAAGGTGGGACCAACCTACTCTGTATTTTGTTTTCACCTTCCATTCTACTAGAGAACTATTTATTTCTTAAGAACAAGCCTACAAGTCCCCCTCTTTTGATGTCTTTTGTGATTCTTTAATAAGAGAACAAGAAAAACTCTTACATCTTAGTCTTCAAAATATTGGAAACTCTCCTAAGAAAACCTTAGCAGCCTAGCAGCAACCAAGTTCAAAGAATCCTAAGAAGCAACGTCCTAAAAAGAATGGTCCTAAACTAAACAAGGGTCTTAAGAACTTTTAGTCTCAAAATAAAAAATCAATTAAAAAAAATGATATGGCAAATAAAGTAAAGGGAAGAAGACTAATAGACATTGCAACTTTTGCAATCATGATGGCTACTTAGAATCCAAATGCTTTAAGAAGATGGAAGCCTTGGAAGCAACAATGACAAAGCATAACATCCATTTGGAGAACTCTTCAACTTCAAATTCATCTTCAAGAATAAGACTTTCTACGTGTGGTTTTCAAGCATCTCAGTCTGGTTATGCACTAAATGTATCTTCTTCTTTTCATTCTCATGAGTGGCTCATTGATTCTGGAGCTTCTTATCACATGGCCAAAAACAAAGCCATGTTTTCTTCTTTAAATGATTATAACACCAAAAATATATATGTTTGTGATGATAGATCTCTTAATGTTGTAGGGACTCGAACTATTCATCTAAAAAATGGTCAATTTATTGATGTATTATGTGTTTCTACCTTATCCTACAGCCTTCTATCTGTATATTAGATAACTCATTCAAGTGAAGGAAAACCGTTGAATTTTCACCTCATGATGTTGTAATTAAGGACCTAAGAGATCCTAGACATACTTTAGCTACTAGAATTGCTGATGATTCTACAAGGTTGTATAAGTTTAACAACTTTGGGTCATCAACTCTTCCCTCGGTATTTGTTGCTCATAATGGTGAATTGAGTAAACTTTGGCATGAGAGATTTTGTCACCTCAACTATTGCTCCCGTCAAAATCTATGTAAAGAAAATATGGTGACAGGTCTTCCTATGGTATCTTGCAGAGATGGTGTTTGTTCCAGATGTGTACTCGGAAAAAATCATCGAGACAGTTTTGAAAAACATGCCTCTTAGCACACCTCAACCCCTTTATAGCTTGTGCATATTGATTTATGTAGTCCACTTCTAGTTGTTTCATTATATCGCTACAAGTATTTCTTAACTTTTATTGATGATTTATCCATACTCACTTGGGTATACTTCTTAAAACTCAAGAGTCAAGTCTTTAACATGTTCTTGGCCTTTAAGGCCTTTGTTGAGAAATAATCTGGACATCAAATTCTTAAGCTAAGATCTGATAATGGTGGAGAATATGTTAACAACAAATTCATCAAGTTTTGCACTAAGCATGGAATTCAATTGCAACACACTGTTCGATATACTCCATAGAAAAATGGTGTATCTAAAAGGAAGAATCACACCTTAAAGGAAATGTCTAATTGTATGCTTCAATCTGAATGACTTAGTCTTAATTTTTAGGTAGAGGAAATTAACTGTGCAAATTACATAGTAAATCACTCTCCTACTAAGGTTTTAAATAATATCACTCCAGAAGAAGCATGGAGCTCAATTAAACTAGATGTAAGTCACTTTCATGTTTTTGGAAGTGAAGCATGGGCCCATATTCGCAATGAGAAACATAAAGCCTTAGAACTTAAGAGTGAAAAATCTGTTTTTGTTGGATATTCCGAAGATGTCAAAGGATATAGACTTCTTCCATTCAAATCCAAAAATGTTATCATTAGGAGAGATGTAAAGCTTGTTGAAAATATATCAGTCTGTGAGCCTAGTTTGGTGAATGTGCCACCTCTCTCTATCCCTTCTGCTTCTGAAAATATTTCTTCTTCAGATGGTGACAAAGAGGATGACAATTATGCAGCACCTTCTCGAGATACTCCTTTAGTTCCTCATCTTCCAAAATGGGTCCGTGCTACTCGGGATGCAACAGGTTCTCTTGTAGGTGATCCTACATATCAATGATGTACACATTCTCAGTTTGATAGAGCCTCTTCTTTACTGGCTCAAGCTTCAACGGATTATGATCCTGACACCTTGCAGAAGCTTCAGGCCATCCAGATTGGGATGCAGCTATGAATGAAGAATATTGTTCATTATTTGAAAATGACACATGGGATCTTTTTCGCCTTCCAAAGGAACGAAAAATTGTTAGATGCAAATGGGTTTACAGAACCAAGTTTGGACTAGATGTAAAAGTTGATAAACATAAAGCTTGTCTTGTTTCTAATGGTTTTTCAAAAGTTGAAGCCATTGAATATACTGAAACCTTCTCCCCTATTGCCAAAATGAACTCTATTTTCCTTGTTCTTTCTCTTGCTTCCTCTTTCAAATGGGAAGTACATCAGATGGATGTTAAATCTACCTCCTGGCATGGGGACTTGCATGAAGAAATCTATATGTAACAAACTCCTGGCTTTATAAAAACAGACTCCAGCGTTGTATGTCGTCTTAAGAAATCCCTTTATGGTCTCAAGCAAGCCACTTGGGCTTGGTATGCCAAAATGGATAGCTTTCTTTTAGATACTAGCTTTTCTAGGTGTCATTATGACAACACTATCTACACCAAGAAAGTGGGTAAGTATCTTATCATTCTTGTTATTTATGTTGATGATCTTATCCTTACTGGTAGTGATCCCAACCTTATAAACCATGTGAAGTCAAGCCTTAAAAAGAAGTTTGAAATGACAGACTTAGGACACTTGCATTATTTTCTTAATCTTCAAGTCTTGCAATCCGAAGAAGGTATTTCCCTTTCCCAGTCCAAGTATGCATGTGATCTTCTACGCCACTTTCACATGGAAGAGTATAAGACAACCCCTTCTCCCTTTCAGTCTAGATCCAAACTTTCAGTCACTTGTACTTGTTGCACTAAAATTTGTTACCTTGACTTTCTGCTATCTGTGTGAGTTCATTACCACTCATACTTTCCCCCTCTACAAGTCTGAAACATCATTTCCTCATATCAATCCTTGAAAATAAGGGAAAAGCCCTCAAAAGTCTTTAAAACTCTGGTTCCGCACTTTATCTTTGTCTTACCTACAGTCCCGCACCTAATGGTCATGTCTCCTGCACACCTGACCACACTGTCTCTGTGTTAAGGGTACGAACCCCTGTAAAAGTTAAAAAGGCACGAGTATACTCTGAAAAACTCACTTTCAGTCATTCCTAGAAGCTTCTGGAAGGAATCTTGAGGTGGCAAGTTTGCTCTTTTAAGGTTCATGTATCCCATACCTTAAGGAGCTAACCCCTTGATGTGAGGAGCTTATCCCTTTGAAGGAGGATTCTATCCCTTCATAGGTGGACCTGTAACCTCCTCCTCTGCACTATAAAAAGAGGAATTGGGCTGGTTACTTGAGAGGTTAGAATCTGAATATTTTTGAGGTGAAATGTGCTGGAACTTAGTCTTCTTTAGTTGATTTTTTATGAGGAGATATTACATACCTCTAAGATCTCATTTGGAAGAGTGCAAGGCTTGTTAAAGTAAAGTAAATTCCTGTTTCAGACCCCAGGAAGAGCTTGTTCAACATCAAGGCTGAAAAGTTTGTAAAGTTCTTCTACTATTCAAAGTTAATACAAATAAATTCATTTTTCTCAATAAGTTGTTAATTCATGGTTTATTTTATGGATTCCTTGATCACCATTATAGACATGATTTATAATATTTTCTATGTAGGTGCTATTTAATGTTTGCTTATTTGTGATTGCAGGTCTTTAAAGGTAACTCTTTCGAACGATTGGAGGGTAACTCTTTCGAACGATTGAAGGATGAATACTACAAACAAGCATTGGATCTAAGGTAGGATCTTAACACCTTTGTAGTATTTATTTATAAATCGCATATGTCTAGAGAAATATAGGTTTGTTTTTCTATTTGTTGCTAGACTATATTATAATGCTAGGGAGATCAACCTTGTCCGCAAGATCGATTTATCTGGCCAACAAATTGGTGACTCCACTGGGGAACGAGCTTTTGATTTTTGGTTTTCCTTTGTTTTGACTTGAGAAAATTGTTTTGTTTTCTGGTTTTTGACTGATGTATACTAGCTTGGGTAGCTTTTAGAATCTGGAAGTATTTTTTGTTTTTTTTTAAAGTTTTTTGGGGACCACACTTTCTCTTTACAGACAGTGCGGGCATCTCTGCACTTTTCCTTTAGTACGCAGGGCGGAACCACACCTGTTGCTTTTGGAGCATGCAAACCCTGTTAATTTTTTTTTGAAAAACCTAAAATATCTTCTTCCAGTTAAGTTTAGGTTTGATTTAGGAATTTTAGTGTCTACCCAGATCTGTATTTTTCCTATCAAAAATCTCTTGTGAGTGAGTTCCGATAGTATTTTTGTTTTAAATGATTTTCTAGAAGTTTTGCATGCTTAGAGTGGTTTTCACTTAGTCTTTGTAGTGACTCAAAGATCAGAAGCTTGAAAAACCTTAGATCACCCTAGTGTCTTTTCGTCTTCTTGATGAGTCTGACTTGGTTGTGAAATCTATCCTTTGTGAGAAATAGATTTAGTTTTCTCCTTGTAAATCTTTGAACAAACTTTGTTATAAGTTCTGAATTTCATTTTTAAAAAAGAAAACATATCTGGATGTTTTTTGATTGGTTTTTTATTCTGAGAAAATGAATCCTTAGTTTACTGAACAACTAAGCAAAACATCCTCAAAAAGAATTGAAGCTTTTATTCAATTAGATTTTTAAAGTTTTTAGATCTCAAAATTATTTTTGTAGTTTTGAGTGCTTTTCTAGAACTTGTAGATCCCTTTTGAAAGGAACATTGCTTTTTGCAGTTTCAAGTTTTGAAAAGGGAAAGGGATTTATTGTGAGCATTAATTATTAGTCTCGTTATGAGTTCTTATTGAAAAAGACAAAAAGATTTTCTTTCCATTTCCATGTTGAAAGAAATAATTGTTCCTTAAAGAATTGCATTATCGATCTCTTTCTTTTAGCTAGAATTTCATTGAAAGAAAAACGAATTACTTATCATTTTAGGTTCATTTTTTAGTGTTTTTGGAGTCGAGTCTTCACACCATCAAAGTTTCATTTCCATACATATTGACTTAAAGAACAACCCATAAAAGCAATGCTTAATTAAAATTAATCTAGTAATCTTTTTTATTTCTAGGGCTCTTATCACCAATATAGCTTAGGCTAGTATTTTGGAGTAGTGAGTAATTAACTCTCCAAGAGAGTTAAAACAAACAAGTAAATACATATTGCAATAGGAAATAAATCCAATTGTAATTGATACATTCTGGGAAGCTTCTCTTAAAGGAGTTAATCACGAGATCATGTCTGGACCTTTGAGACAATCAATTCTATTTCATTGGGAAAGATAGAATATTTGCGCGTATTATAAATGGTAAACCTCGGATTAACCATTGTCGAGGAGCTTGGGGTCACTTGTTGGTAAACCTTGGATTGACCATGTCGAGGAGCCTTCAAGGGGATTCAGCTTTGTTACTCTGCCCTTGCGCATAGATCGGATCGTAGACTATTCCCCCAGTTGTATTTGTTGTTGTTGGTAACCTTAGTGTCCATAAACTAAAGATTATTTCCTAAGGTGATGGTGAAGGAAGGATCTCACTGTACCTGGAGCAGACGTTGACTAGACTCACTTGGACTCTCTGGGGGGTTCTCTTCACTCGAGATGGTTTTGTGAAGAAACTTGTGCCAGTCTGTTTCATTAAGTAGGTTGTCGGGGTAACTGTTCCAACCGCCCTTTCTGTATTAAACTTCTACTAAGTTGGATTTCATCACCAACTAGAGTTTTTAGTATGGGAAGTTACTATTTGTGTGTGGTTTGAACTCCTAGATTTTTTTTAGGCATGTGATTCAACTGTTTGTTTCTTTAGTGACTTTAGGTGTTTTTATTGAAATTTTCTTTGTTTGCGTGTGATTAATAAATATTTAATCGTGGCCGAATTGCCGAGACAATCTCATAGAATTCAAGGGAAACCTCTTGAGTATACACCAAGCCAGCTTGAAGGGCTACGAGCTCTTGTATCACCTAGTGACAGTGGAGTTGGATCACTAGAAGTCGGAGAGTCATCTTTAATTGTTCATCCTGATTGTCAAATACAAACAACAGAGTATATTCAAGAGCCAATTTCATTTTCCGAAGTTACTGGTAGTATTTCTCCTTCCAGTGAATTAGCTGAAGAACCTGAAATTTCTGAGCCTGACACGGAACCTACTGTTACTCCAACTTCAGGATTTTCTTCTCCAACTTCTAGTGGTCCTAGTTCACCTAGGGTAAGAAATATTATTACTCAAAATCTTCCTCCTGGACTCATTTCTATTGAAGAACTTGTTAGTCCAGATGAAGACGTAACTCTTCCCGAAAACCAACAGATTTTAGATCTTAGGGAGCGTGAATCAATATTCTACAATCCTTTTAGGAGTGACACTTGGTATTTATCATTGACAAATTCTTTAGAAAACCCGGGTCTTAGTTTTTCACCACCTCGAATTCCTTTTCATCCTACACCAAGAGGTTATTATCCTTCATCAATTATGTCAAGATAGTCATCTATGTTTTCCCAATCAACAGAAACATTTTTATGTGGTCCTTCTGTTCCTTCGGGGTGCCAGTCACTCTCTGGTACTTTTTCAGGAGCAAGTCCTCGACCGATTGAACAAGTGTTATCATCTGGTAGTAATGGAACTCAAACATTGAACACAGAACAAATCCTTATGATGTCTGGTAGTACTCCAAATCCTCAACCTCAAGGTAGTCAGTTACTGCCTGGGGGGCAACCCCAAGGTAGTCAGTTACCACCGGTAGGGCAACCCCAAGGTAGTCAGTTACCACCTGGGGGGCAACCTCAAGGTAGTCAGTTACTGCTTGGAGGTCTACCTCAAGGCTCTCAACCTTCAGGATAGTACATACCCCAAGGTCAACCCCAGACTCAATACATACCTCAAGGTCAACCCCAGTTTCAGTAGATACCTCAAGGTCAACCCCAGTTTCAGTACATGCCTCAAGGTTATCAACCTCAAGGTTAGTACCCAACTCAATGTTTCCAACTTCCTTCTAGTCAATCATTTTTTCAAAGAGCTGGAAATGTACCACTTAATTATCAGCCCTACGTTCAACCAGGTTATGGTCCTCCATATGCACAACCTTTTATGGTTCCATACTCCGGAATGAACATGGTGTGGGATCCGTCTCAAACTCAATAGAATTTGCAACCTAATGTGTAGTTACTTAATCAACCTAGACAGCCTTTGGTTTCTGGTTCCACCCAGCAACCTGTCCAACCCACTATTCAAATCCCTACATTTGGTATAGTTCAGCAGCCTGGGCCTAGCTCACCTCGTACTCCGCCTCAAACTACTGCAACTACTACAACTTTTGTTCAACCTACAACACCTATTTCTGGAGTATCTGTAGCTTCGGTTTCTACTACCCCTGCATCAGTGCAAATTCCTCAAGTCTTTGTGCCCCAGTCAGGACCTACAGTTCAGACTTCGGTCTAGATGCCTGCAGGACAAGCTGGTACAAGTATGATTGCTACAATTGCCACAAGTCAACCACAATTCACATATCAATCGTACCAAGGACAGTATCAATTCGGTCCTATTATACAAAACCCAGTTTATCAGTATCAACCATATCCTGGCTATACTTATCAATAGCCTCAACAACCCCAGTTTGGTCCGGTCAATCCTGGTTTTCCAAGAGGTTATAACATTCCTAATGCAATCAGATTCCAGGTTATCCTAGATATCCTCCTCCTGGAGCTGGTCTCATTACTCAATGTTTTCATGACCCTAACCGTCAGTTACCATTTATTGCAACTTTGGATTTACCTGATTTGTCGTGCCTTATGAACGATCCGATTTACTATCTTCCGTATTGGCTGCCAATGCCTAGTAAGTTGCCTAGTGATATCCCGAAATTCGAGGGTAAGTCAGGAGAGGATATGTCAAATCACATTATGACTTCTCACCTCTGGTGTGAATCTAATTCAATCGTTGATGATTCAATTCGATTGTGTCTTTTTCAACGAACTCTTATTGGTCTTGCCGCCAGATGGTACATTGAGTTACCACGAGCCTCTTTTTATAATTTCAATTAGTTAGCCACTGCTTTCTTAACTCATTTTCAGTTGCCTGTCAGATATGACAATGGCACAGAACTGTTAACTTCAATGAAACAATCCACGTCCACATATATTTCTGATCATATTCATGAATGGTGATGTAGAAGGAATTTAGTGAAAGTTTTCATTCCGGATCAAATTTTAGTGGAATGGTTCATTAAATCATTGTTACTCGAAATCACTGAAGATGTAGCTAAGGGAGGAGTTGTCACTGAAGAGCAAGTCATTGCTCAAGATCAGTACCTTGACCTCGTCTATACGCAGTCAGGTACTTTACATGAAAAAATTCCTGATCTTCCAAAACACGGTCAAATAATTGCAGCTCCTTTAGGGTCTCATGCCGCTGACGGTATGATTGGTTCAGTTAATACTAAAAGCAAGAAGAAATCTTCAAAGAATTCTTCTCCTATAATAACTTTACCTAATTCCCCGACAGGATATTCTTCCGCTAAAATTTCTTCCGACATCCATGTCGTAGAATCATCCATGACCAAATCAAAATCTGGTAGTAAAAAGAAAGGGAAGAAGAAAAACAAACAAAATTCAAAAGATAAAACAGATAAAAATGAATCTACTGATGAAAAACGGAAACCTCGCTATCCTTGTTTCATCTGCGATGAGGATCATTTTACCAAAGAATGCCCACATCGAGTAGAGGTTTCGAAATTCATTAAATGTTCTCAAAATCCTGTTGTCCTGAAGGATCCTTTTCCTACTTAAGATATTAAGATGATTGGTTCTTCCTTGAATGCCTCAGAAGAACCCATTATGATGATGTCTCATGTCAGGATTGCGACGCGATCGCAAGATTATGGTAGTAAAAATCTTGTTGGTGGTAAAAAAGCATAACCTTATAATTCAAACACATCAACTACACCTCCTCCTGGTTCCGATCCACTACAGATCGAGAAACCCAATGCTGACTTAGTAATCAAACCGCCTACTAAAGGTGTACATCGGAAATCAGCCTTCAATCCACATGCGAGCGCTGCTCAGAATTACAACATTGTTGAAGACTTAGCTATTTCCCCTTCAGCAATGTCGGCTTTGGAAGTCCTGCAATCGTGCCCATCACAGCGTAAATTACAATTGTCTGCTATAAGAGCTATCCATATTCAGGATTCGAACCTAATAATCTTCGATTTAGAGAATAGTACACCCTGCCTACCTCATCAAATGGCTTTCCAGATTCCATTTTTAGTCAAAAACAGACCTTGCTTTCGGACTGTGATTGATGAAGGGGCTTCTACGTGTATTATGTCGATCCAGTGTTGGAAAACGCTTGGTTCTCCCACACTCAATCAGTCTCCGACAATTATAAAGGCTTTTGATGGCCAAGGATTCCATCCTTTTGGTATTTTGCAGGATTTACCTATACGGGTCGAAGGCAAAACCGTAAATCTAGATGTGGAAGTGGTTGATGCCCCTCTAGATTACAACCTTCTCCTGGGTCACAGTTGGTCTTATGCTATGACTGCTATTGTTTCATCAGTTTTTCAACTTATCAAGTTTCCTCATAATGGAAAGATCGTTATGATAGACCAGCTGACTTATTTCTCATCCGACCCAGCCTCTACAGATAGTATTCAACACATCGGTAAAATGACTATCCCTTACAAGGATGTTGGTGTAGGTTTGATTAAAGATTCTGGTTTATTGGGAACTTTTTCCTTCCCTCCTCCTAACGTATCGCCTTCTATTGCAACTATTCATATTCTTTCATCAAATACTGTTACTTTTGATGATCCTTGGATCGTACTTTCTGATTCTGAGGTGGATTCATTTGATGGTGCGATGTCTTTGAGTCCCTTTGAAATTGCATATCAGGCTGTACAATCGTTTTCTGATTCCTGTTCAATTGAAACTAATCTTCACCCTATAGTTGCTGTCGGTCCTTTCACAAAGTAGGGTATTGACTTTATTACATGTAACCCTCACTTGGCTGGGGGGCATGTGTATATTATCCTAGCGATAGATTATTTTACTAAGTGGGCCAAGGTGATGCCTACATTTTCGGCAGACAGCAAGACTACTGCAACTTTCATATTCAGTCATAAATTGCTAGATTCGGTGTTCCTCAAGCTATTATTACTGATCATGGAAGTCACTTTCGAAACATCATGATGACTGAACTGACAGATCAACTTGGCCTACGCCATGATAGTTCTACTCCATATTACCCGCAGGCTAATGGTCTAGTTGAAGCTATCAATAAAGTTTTAGTCACTATGATCAAATGAATCATTTGTATTCATAAGTCGAATTGGCATACCATGATATTTTCAACACTTTGGGCATATCAGACCTCAGTGAAAACATTGATTGGTTTCACTCCTTTTCAACTGGTCTACGGTTTGGAAGCAGTGTTACTTATTGAATGCGAAACTTTGTCATTACAATTAGCCATAGAATTACTCCCAACTACTTCTGAAGAAGAGAAATGTTTTTTGTACTTAGCTCAGCTAGATGAGAATCGACGCACTGCTGTAATAACAAACGAGACTCATGCAAAACGAATAAAAGCTCAGTACGACAGAAATGTTACACCTCGTAATTTTTGAGAAGGAGAACTAGTTTTACTATATGATCAAGCAAATGATAAGCTAGGGGCTGGAAAATTTGTACCTAAGTGGTATGGTCCTTACATTGTTAAGCGAAAGCTGGCAAAAGAGGCTTATGAATTGATATATTTTGACGGTGTCTCTTTAGGTAAACCCAGAAATGGACTTTATTTGAAGAGATATTATGCTTAAATTCTGTGTGGATATTTTGGTTAGATTAGTTTCTTTATAGCTGGTGTGTTTTAGATTAGAAAAGTGTGCATAGTTTAGAGAGTGCTCTTATCATTTTTCCTACCTATCTTGATTTTACTTTTGATAATTGCAGATGTCGACATCTCTTCAAACATACATTGGTTTTGTTGATGGTGCTTGTTGTAGTACGCAAAACATTTCTTCCATAGCTTGGGTTAGCTATTCACCCTCTGATGAGTTAGTGTCTATGCATGGGGTAAGCCTCGGTCAAACAACAAATAACATTACAGAGTATAGTGCAGTGATTGAGTTATTATCTGAATCCATCTCATTTGGGATTCGAAGTTTGATTGTTAGGTTGGATTCTGAACTCGTTGTATTATAGCTTAACAGGGTTTATGCCATTAGAAATCCAGTGTTATTAAGGTTATTTTTGAGAGTTCGTCTCTTGGAACGTGAATTTGATTACATTGAATATCAGCATATTCCAAGACATTTAAATACATTAGCAGATGCAGTTGCTTCTAGTATGATAAATAGACATTTGCAAAAATCGAAACAATAAATTTAATAACATTCGATAACATGTTACACAAGATAGTTGGTAATAATGATATATCATATCATAGAAGTGTGTTTCAAAATATACATTGTCTTCGATAATTGGTTGAAAAACACCTTATCATTGGCAAAAATGATAATACAAAAAGACAAAAATGTCATGAGTCTACAAAATCGATCATCTTATCCCTGGCGATGATCATGATAAGAAACTACTACTCGGGCCACCCTACATAGGAACATCCTAAAAGGTCCTGGGAACCCAATCACATATCTCTATAACCTAAGTGGAATATCATCTATATTAGTCTCTAGAATATCTAGTGTCAAGCACTCTAGATGATGCTCCAAGTCGGTTAGGATCTCTGCTGATTGGTCCTGTGGGGCTGGTGCTGTTGTAGCTGGTTGTCTCCTCTCATAAGACTAGAGAGCGGCGGGTCGTCGTGGACCCACATCTGCATTTAAACTTTTCATTTTCAGTTTTGGATGATTTAAAATATAAAAAAAAATAAAACTTAGAAAGTGTTGAAAATGGTTTTTACCTGAATCATCCCATTGTTCTCCTGGTGGAAGAACCATGTCTGGGTCACTGCGATAATCCATCCCAGCATATGGAAAGTCCTGAATCACAAAAAGTTGGTTGTTCAACCAACAAAAATATTCAGGTGGAAATTGAACAAATATTGTGCCCTCCTCAGGGTGATGAGCCATCAAAGCAACCCAACGAATCATTCTAGGCTCTCGAGGAAGACCAGCATCAACAGGAATATGATGCGGGGATAACATGGGGATCCTCTTTAGACCAAAGCTGATTACAATAAATCCATATCAAAAGTTTTTCAGCTATCCATTCTTTGCTCTAGTTAGTTGGCCTTTCACATTTGCTAACACATCCTCACACCAGTTGAATATGGTGCCTCGAAAACAATCTACAGCCATCTGCATCTGTGATCTAGTAGCCACATGCAATGTTGCACTTCCGCATAGTCTGGTAATAATCAATGCAATAACTTTAAGCTTAGGATGGCTGATAGTTTTAATATCAATCCGTTTATCCTTGGGGTCTTCTTGATCATCACAAAACTCCAATCAGAGACTACCAACAGATTGGCCACTTGGCCTAGCCTTGAAAAGAGATAATTGTTCGCCCCTCTTGGACAAACCAGTCAAAAAGTATATGTCCTCCAGCTCGATTTCGAGCTGGTGGCCACCAATCACAAAGCAATGGTCCTGTGTGTTCCATCTGCCTACCAACCATGTCAGGAGGTCTACTTGGGCCCTCATGCCCTGTATGCCCTAGAACTTATACAATCCGCATGCTCTCAATGCCTGTAATGTGGGCATATGATTCATTGCGGTAAAATCTACATCCTCGTGCTCGCGTTCTCGTCAAATAAGCATTTTAATGTCCTACAATGCATAAAAAGAAATATTAGAACAAGCTTGTTCAAAAAATTTTGGGCAAATATGGAGAAATCTAAATTTTAAAACTCGTTGCGCGGGGTCCACACCCACTGCTTACAAACAGTGCGTAGGTCCGCATGGGTTGTGAGCAATAGGTGTGGACCCAAGACTTTTTCGTTTATAGAAAAAAGTTGTCTATAGGGGCCGCATGTTGCACCTGCAGACCCCTGCGAGCGACCTTTTAAACCTATTTTTCCTTCAAAAATCAAATTTAAAGCCTAAAAACAAAATGTAAACGAATGAAATGCAAGTTAAGGAGGACGTGGATTACCTGGAGCTAACGGTTTTCGATTCCGATGGACGGATTTTCCAGAATCTTCACAGGAACTTTCTTACCCAAAAGCTCTCACTTCTCACTCTAAACTCAAATGGCAAAAATGAAGTCAGAAAAGCCCTTTTATAAGTTTTTTCGAATAAATGAATTTTTAATTTGTTTATTTTTCACTTTAAAAAGGCAATTTTTAATTCATTTTTATTTATCTTAAACAGGTATGTGTAATGTTTTGAGTTTTTGTGCAGAATATTGGATTTTTCGGGAAAATTGATCATTTCTCAACAAAGATCATACTTTTATCACTTTTCGGACTCTTTCAAAAATTTACAAGAAAGCGAAACATTAGAGTCCCCTTTAAGCTCTTTTCAGACTCTCGAAAATTGAAAATATTGCCTAGCACTTGATTGTTCGAACTCGTTAAAATAAATGAATAATCGTCCCTTCAGTATAAGTTTACCCCTTTTACGGACTGAAATGTACTATTTACGAAAAAGGTATACGTTGACTAATTATGGTCAATAGAGACCTCTGTAAACCCTTTTCAGACTCGTTAAATATGAAAAGATTGTCGAGCGCTTGTCTTTTCCAGCTCATTAAAGTATTGGAAATGTCATCCCTCCTGTACTATTTTATCCTTTTTCAGACCTAAGGGATTATTTACGAAAAAGTACCCCCATGGAGTTTTCTTAAGTTTTTCTTCTAACTCCCTAAAATTGAAAAACACCAAGTTTTTCCTATACTGGAATCGTTAAAATTTAACAGTATAGGACCTGTTCAATTTTAAACAGGAACGAACCACTCCTTCTTAGGGTTCGAATTTTAAACTAAGTTGGACTCATCCGAAGGATGAGCTTATAAACAAGCAAATGTTATCCTCCTCAAGCTTGTCAAAAATAAATAGGTACTTGCCAGAAATGGTGGAGGAAAAGAGAGAAAAAAGAACCTGTTTGTTACACTTTGTTTTGTAAAAAAGTTGTCAACCACTCTTGAACACGACACTTTTTGTTCACCTGGGTTGGGAAAATCCTTTGCCTAACAGTTAATCAAACCACATTGAAAGTATTCAGCCAGTTTCTGGGTATTAGCTTTGGGTCAATTGTCACCAAGCCATCTGCAGTGTCATTATGTTTTCAAGAGAACAGTTCAAACAAACCATTCATTTGCAAAATATCTGTCATCCATTTTGACCATCCCTGAGTCAGTCCTTGCCAATATATTTCTTCAAAACTTGATCTATGATTTCCTGTTATGGGCTTGCCTATGACGAATCGCTTTCTATCGACTTCAGCTCATTATCTAGGAAGTTGATCTAGAAATCGTCAGTACCTTGAAAACTGCATGCCCTAATGGCAGTTTTCTTGCCTTCGACGATAGGTTGCATCATTGACCTTTGATCGAATGATTCTGTGACATGTTCGACTTCAGTGCATTTATTCACATTTCATGGATTGTACTAAGTACTTTGAGAGCCATTGACATTACTGGTGGTTTCTCTCACACTTGTTAACAGTCCTCATCATTGACTAGTAATCAAGTGGTTTCTACCATGTTTGACTCTGACACATTCATTCACATGGATAGAATCGTACTAGTTTGAAAAGCGGAAATCAAGACCCTGGATCTAGTTTCTACCATCCAGGCTGCGAGGAATTTTGTTATTCATTATACAGTGGACTATTCATAAATAGATGGTTGTGTCCATACTGTGTCTACATATGTCTATACTCTTGATGTATTACAAAATCATTCCTGTATCAGAACAGTTTAGTCAGTTTTCTAATCAGTTTTGATCTGAGTATGGGAATGCCTACCTCAACGATGATATGTCTACATATATATATTTTCCATTGAATGTTCTTACAGGTTCTGACTAGGGTGTCCACAAGATGATCCTTGAAATGATAAAGTACTTCACTCTTCATAAATGATAGACTCTATCTTCATCTATTACAAACTTCGCACTTTAGGGGGCAATCTGTTGCACTAAAAATTGTCACCTTGACATTCTGCTATCTATGTGAGTTCATTACCACTCATACTTTCCCCCTCTGCAAGTCTGAAACATTAGTTCCTCATATCAATCCTGGAAAATAAGAGAAAAGCCCTCAAAAGTCTTTAAAACTCTAGTTCTGCACTTTCTCTTTGTCTTACCTGTGGTCCCGCACCTAATGGTCATGTCTCCTCCGCACCTGACCACACTGTCTCTGTGTTAAGGGTGCAGACCCCTGTAAAAGTTAAAAAGGCATGAGTATACTCTGAAAAACTCACTTTCAGTCATTTCTAGAAGCTTCTGGAAGGAATCTTGAGGTTGCAAATTTGCTCTTTTAAGGTTCATGTATCCCATACCTTAAGGAGCTAACCCCTTGATGTGAGGAGCTTATCCCTTTGAAGGAGGATTCTATCCCTTCATAGGTGGACCTGTAACCTCCTCCTCTGCACTATAAAAAGAGGCATTGGGCTGGTTACTTGAGAGGTTAGAAGCTGAATATTTTTGAGGTGAAATGCCGCTGGAACTTAGTCTTCTTTAGTTGTGTTTTTATGAGGAGAGATTACATACCTCTAAGATCTCATTTAGAAGAGTGCAAGGCTTGTCAAAGTAAAGGAAATTCCTATTTCGGACCCCAGGAACAGCTTGTTCAACATCAAGGCTGAAAAGGCTGTAAGGTTCTTCTAATATTCAAAGTTAATACAAATAAATTCATTTTTCTCAATAAGTTGTTAATTCATGGTTTATTTTATGGATTCCTTGATCACCATAATATACATGATTTATAATATTTTCTATGCAGGTGCTATTTAATGTTTTCTTGTTTGTGATTGCAGGTCTTTAAAGGTAACTCTTTCGAATGGTTGGAGGGTAACTCTTTTGAATGATTAAAGGATGACTACTACAAACAAGCATTTGATCTAAGGTAGGATCTTAACACCTTTGTAGTATTTATTTATAAATCTCATATGTCTAGAGAAAGATAGGTTTGTTTGTCTGTTTGTTGCTAGACTATCTTCTGATACTAGGGAGATTAGCCTTGTCCGCAAGATCGATTTATCCAGCCAACAATACTTCCCCTGAAGTTGATGCTACCTTATATCGTCATCTTGTACGAAAAATTTTGTATCTGACCCATACCCATCTTGATCTTTCCTTTGCCATTGGCCTTATTGCTCAGTTTATACAAAACCCAAATGCAATTCATCGGAAATCAGCTAAAATAATACCTTTTTATATTCGAGGTACAGTTCAGTTTGGGATTCATTATAGTGCAGAAGCATCTCCTCTGTTGGTTGGTTTCACTGATTCTGATTGGGATGGTGACCTTGATGATCGAAATTCTACTGCAGGTTATGTCTTCACTCTTGGATTTGGACCTATTACATGGGATTTCAAGAAACAATGTGTCGCTTCTCTTTCTTCAGTAGAAGCAGAGTATCATGGTGCCATAGAATTTAGTAAGGAAGCCTTGTGGCTTCGTTAGATCCTATCAGAGTTTGACTTTCAGCAGCATCATCCGACTACAATTTGATGTGATAATCAAAGTTCCATTCAACTATGAAAAGATCCACTCCAACATCATAGCAACAAACACATTGAACTACACATGCACTTCATTAGAAAGCTCATTCATTACCATGTTGTTGAAGTGAAATATTGTTCAACTAATGATCAAGTTGTTGACATCTTTACAAAGGCTCTCATAGAGGCGAAGTTTAATAAACTTCGATATATGGTTGGAGTTTAGGAAGTTGTCACTAAGGGGGGATAGACTCTAATTCCTCCTTCCTTCTCCTATTGTGTCATATTTTACATCCCTCAATCTTATCCCAAGTTGATGTCAAGGGTGGATGTTAGGATATTCCGACACATAGGAAATAGTTAAGTATAACTTGACACATAGTTACCGGAGAATCCACAGTAAAAACCATTTTCCGTAAACGTTTCAAATCCCAACTGGGATCCATCCTCAGGACTATCTCGAATGCTGGTAGTAGAAGAGCTTAATTGAGGTAAATAAATAGTTTTGAGGAAAGTGGATTGAAGGAATGAGATTATTGTCATGGCAGTTCTTGAGAAAATGAAGGTCTGCAGCTCTTCTAGCTATCTTCACTCTAAATTTCTCGAGTAAAATGATTTCACTCCATGTATCCCCTCCATATAAGGAACGATTATCGATTTAAGACATCTGTGGTATATATCTTTAGACATAGGTGTCGGAGAATCCACAGTAAAAACCAATTTCCGTCAACGTTTCAAATCCCAGCTGGGATCCATCATCAGGACTATCTTGAATGCTGGTAGTAGAAGACCTTAATTGATGTAAATAAATAGTTTTGAGGAAAGTGGATTGAAGGAATGAGATTATTGTCATGATAGTTCTTAAGAAAATGAAGGTCTGCAGCTCTTCTAGCTATCTTCACTCTAAATTTCTCGAGTAAAATGATTTCACTCCATGTATCCCCTCCGTATAGGGAAACGATTCTGGATTTAAGACATCTGTGGTATATATCTTTAGACATAGTTACCAGAGAATCCACAGTAAAAATCATTTTCCGTCAATGTTTCAAATCCCAACTGGGATCCATCATCAGGACTATCTTGAATGCTGGTAGTATAAGAGCTTAATTGAGGTAAATAAATTGTTTTTAGGAAAGTGGATTGAAGGAATGAGATTATTGTCACGGCAGTTCTTGAGAAAATGAAGGTCTGCAGCTCTTCTAGCTATCTTCACTCTAAATTTCTTGAGTAAAATGATTTCACTCCATGTATCCCCTCCGTATAGGGAAACGATTCTGGATTTAAGACATCTGTGGTATATATCTTTAGACATAGTTACCAGAGAATCCACAGTAAAAACCATTTTCCGTCAACGTTTCAAATCCCAACTAGGATCCATCCTCAGGACTATCTTGAATGCTAGTAGTAGAAGAGCTTAATTGAGGTAAATAAATAGTTTTGAGGAAAGTGGATTGAAGGAATGAGATTATTGTCATGGCAGTTCTTGAGAAAATGAATGTCTGCAGCTCTTCTAACTATCTTCACTCTAAATTTCTCGAGTAAAATGATTTCACTCCATGTATCCCCTCCATATAGGGAAACAATTCTAGATTTAATACATCTGTGGTATATATCTTTAGACATAGTTACTGGAGAATCCACAGTAAAAACCATTTTCTGTCAACGTTTCAAATCCCAACTGGGATCCATCATCAGGACTATCTTGAATGCTGGTAGTAGAAGAGCTTAACTGAGGTAAATAAATAGTTTTGAGGAAAGTGGATTGAAGGAATGAGATTATTGTCACGGCAGTTCTTGAGAAAATGAAGGTCTGCAGCTCTTCCAGCTATCTTCACTCTAAATTTCTCGAGTAAAGTGCGTTTCTTTAGTATGTACTTTTTGTAACTTTTACAATTCAACGGTCATGATATGTTCTAGACATGAAGTGATATGATGTTTCATTCTCTGCTTGGTATTACCGACACTTGATCCATGGATTAACACCCAATTGGTCCATGATCTCTATTTAAAGAGCATGGAGGTTCAT
Organism: Pinus taeda; assembly: GCA_000404065.3. Classification (NCBI taxonomy): domain Eukaryota; kingdom Viridiplantae; phylum Streptophyta; class Pinopsida; order Pinales; family Pinaceae; genus Pinus; species Pinus taeda. The sequence goes on along the minus strand of APFE030946527.1, from coordinate 36,698 downwards.
TTGTACGGTGACTGTTCATGAGAGAAGGTTATGTAAATTTTCTTTCTTTTACATTAATAAATTTCCTGAAATGGCCACATTGGCTCAGGCCATGGACTATTTCCCTCTTTAATGGTTTTAGCCACGTCAAGAATATCAGTCTACTGATCTATGATCTATTTGTCAGTGATTTCCTTTGGTGTTCTATCTAAGGAACTTACCGTGTAAATTCTTGTACGTGCATGTACGAAAAGTACTTGATGCCCTGAAAAAAGATCAATTGTATCTTAAGACGTCAAAGTGTGAATTTGGAAAAAATTCTTTAGTATACTTGGGTCATATTGTTGGAGAAGGTGAGGATAAAATAGATCCCTCCAAGGTTGATGTCATTGTGAATTGGCCAAGAAACAAGACAGTTATTGAGGTAAGAATTTTTTTGGGAGAAACCCAATATTGGTGGAAGTTCATTGCTAATTTTTCTCTTATAGTAGTTCCTTTGCATGCATTGACAAGTGTAAAAATGGTTTTTCAGTGGGGATACAAACAACAAAAGGCCTTTGATGCATTGAAGGAAAAGATCAATACAACTCTAGTACATGTACTTCCAAACTTGAGATAGTCATTTGAGATTTACACTAATGCTAGTGACTATGCCATGGGTGCAGTCCTCATGCAACATGGTAAGCCGATCTATTTTCATTCAGAAACTTTTAATCATGCATTGATTAACTATCCTACATATGACAAGTATAATTGGGTCATATTTTTGGAGAAGGCGAGGATAAAATAGATCCCTCCAAGGTTGACGTTGTTGTGAATTGGTTAAGATTGATCCAGGTCCATGTGTGACAAAGGACCCTTCCAAGACCTTTTACTTTCGTGATGTGTTAAATTTCATTTTTAAAAGAACATTACTGAATAAATATTCATGCTGTAAATAAGAGGAACATGCCAATCATCAACACATGAAAACATAAGCCGTTGATAACAGAGTTCGTCCAGGAGGGACTACGTCTCTGGGCCCCAGTGTCAAGATGGTGCAGGCCGGTGAATTAAGTGCTGTCAATAGTGATGATGTACAAAGAGATGATGTCGCTATCATACAAGGAAAATGCCCTCACGCAGGAGTGGCTCTAAGAGATGTTCTGCTACAGGAACTCTCAGTAAAAAAGACTCCTATCAGTATGACATAAACTCATGCATGATGAACATCCCACCAACATGGCATAAAAGGAATCCCAATGTGAACATACATGGCGACAACATGAGTATCCCATCAACATACAACAAAGGGATCTCAAAATACAACATGAAAACAAATACATCACACTGATGATTCTGCATTACATCAAGCAGGAATCATGAAAACGAGTAAGAAACAAGATCCCACATCAAGCATCAACAGGGATCTGTACAACACAATGCATAGCAAAAGAAGTACATGACACACTACTTATACCTCACATCCAATGGGCCATCTGAAGAATCAGATGTCAAAACGTTGAAGCTGTTCGTGCCATCAATCTCACGACATTAAATCTCATGGAAATGGTTGCTCGCACATGAATGTTGACACCTACACTCCACTTAGAAAAGTGGCCGAAGAATAGAATGAACAAATGATAAATATGAATGCACCATCAGATTTATGGCGTCAAATAGTGAAAAATCGACTGTCCAATTTTTGAATTCTGAGAAATTGAGAATCTGGTGCTCAAGGAATCTTTTAGATTCCCTTCTCTGTGTCCTTTGAAAATTGGCTGCTTAGATCAGGGAACTAACTACGCCATTGGATTCCTTGCGGAATTCTGAAAAAAATGAGTATGAAGTTGGCTGCATTATGACTCTCGCGAATTTCAGCCTCCAAGGAATTTGGAAGATTCCCTTAAGATTCCTCAAAGATTCCCTCCACCAGGAACTGCAAATCTGTTGCTCAAAAGGAGAATCTAAACTTACAATGGCGTTCCCTGCAAAAAACTGAGAAAATTGACTATAAACATGGTTATATTCTGACAAAATAATGTTTACCTCCCTGGAGAATCTTTGGGCATTAAAGAATATGCTGCCTCCTCTGTCTCGAAATCCATGCCCGCTCCTCATTCTTCCATTTGTCCCCATGCATTGAGAAAACTGGGTTTATATAAGATTTCTCAGGTAGATTAATCAATAAAATCGTTTGACTCATTGGCTAAATAAGAAATTTGTTGAGGAGGGGTCGGGTGGTCAAACCCCAACCCTCCCATTTTAATATATTATTGTTTTTTTTTAACAGCAAACATTAATGTTGAAGGGGTCGGGTCTGCATTGGGTGGCCCACCCCCATAACCTCCATAACCAAGACTTGGCGTGTTTTTATGAGGTACCGTTTATGGCAGGGATTGATGCCGTATTACATGGTAATGGATGGTGGCGTATTACATGAGGCCGCCCAGTGGAGGCCGGCCCACGTGGGTCGGGCAGGTTCGATCCCCACCAGCCTCACACTTACTATAATATATATGTATACATGGTGAGGAGAGCCATGGGGTGGTGTGGGTCGTGGCCCACCATCTCCCCTTTCCTTATATATATTTTTTAATTTTTTAATGTAATAAAGCAATTTTGAAAATTTCGAAATTTGGCCAAAGGAGTCATTTTAACGAGGTGAAAATTTCACCTAGAACCTGGCCAGAGTTGGCTGGATTCCGTCCACCGGAAAAAGTCCAAATTGTGTCTCCATTAACCTGTCCAGTCAGCAAAAGTCAACCAAAACTTTGACTGCCTCTATCTTCCTCATCCGGACTCAGATTGACGAACCATTCACACCACCACGATCATGATGACAAGGTCTTTAACATGAACTTGGTTCGAGCATAATCCAAACACTTTGATTTTTTGAGCTTTCATAAGGCCTCTTTGTCATGGGTGTGTCTTTGGAGCCACCTAGATTAATCCTCCCCACTGAGGAGCTTTTGGTCGTCCAAAAGCATGAAAAATAATCTGCAACTTCTTTGTACCTTGTATGCATCACAAGTGTCCTGAAAGGCCTCGCTCCCATCTCCTTCACCTTTTTTCTTCAGAGCCTTAAGCGATGAGTCGACACCTACAACCTCGCAACCTGTAGTACATTTTTTTGCAAATTACATTCTTTTCTTAACTGATTAACTAATGACCCAAGCATCCCATACTTGCCATGATTTTATAACACATACTTGGTGGTCAAATTTACATCAAGATGGACACAATACCCCAGCTACGAAAACAAGGCCAAAATATCATTGTTGCTTCGACAAGTGATGGAAAACACATCATCACTGCAACACATGATTTACAACAATAAGGCCAAACACAATTTTGTTTTGACAAGTGATGGGAATACGACATCACTTTCACAGTTCAACATGCAACACAAAATAAGACTAGACCTCATTGTTGCTGAACAAGTGATGGAAACACATCATCACTTTTACATTTTAAAATGAAACAAATGATTTACAAAAGCACGACCATGAAACACTAATATTTCTAGAAACCATTTTTCACTTATTAAGGTGAATGGGTCACTTCCTTGTGGTGCATTCGATGATCGAACTACTACTTCACCTGGTTCATGCATCGACACTTTGTCTCTAAGGCGCTGCTCTAGATGGAGCCTCCAACAAGTGGCTCTTTGATGGCCACTTCTATCGCAATGACTGCAATAGATTTTCTTCCTCCAAATATGCTTAACATGTTTCTTTACCTGCTGTTGAGAGGGTCTTTCATGCCTCATCCTTTTGTGTGTTGTCATTCTTTTCCAACACGTAGAAAATTTATGGTTACGTAATCCACAAAAGGTACATGTTTTTTGATGCCATGTTTTATGTTCATCAAAAACATAATTATGATCAAAATGAGAATTCGGATATCAAGAGTGGTTATACCTTTCCTTGTTGTCCCTAGTTTAAGTATGGCACTAAGAGCTTGCCTCGGCTCTTTCCTTGCAATGGGAAATGCCATGGGATGATGGGGTTGTTTTCCCATCATTCTCTTTCCTTGACCATTTTGACGATGTCTCGGAAGCATATGACACCTTCGAACATTCTCCTTCAGTGTATCTCGAGCCTGCAAATTGAGGTCTCTACATATCCTCCATTGGTTGAGTTATGCCTTGGTTATTAACACCAAGTTATTTTTCCTCCTCGTGCCTCATCCTTGTAAGGAGCCTCATGTTTGTCCCTGTAATTGGGATCTCCAATTCTCCAATATAAATCATACTATGTGACGACAAAACTAAAGGGAAATCAACATGTTTTACCTCCTTTGTCAATTTGGAAAGAACTGATGAGGATTTCTCATCATCGGTTGTTGGTGATTTGCTAGCTATCTTGGCGCATTCCCCAACTTCCTTTCTGACATACCCAAGTCTTACCTGATGGGGTAATTCCTCTACTTTGATGGGGTTGACAATGCCTTGGCCATTAACACCCAAGCCGTTTCCTTCATACCCCATTTTCTTCAACAGTTTGGAGCCAATTCCTTTGGTATGATTTTCGAAAACAACGAAATCATCATCAGAAAACATACATGAATTTCGAGAACTACTTTTTACCTCACATGGGTTACACTGCAGCTTTTCCAAGGCCTCGTCCTTAGCTTGTAACTGTCATAGCAAACGTTTTTTTTCCTCTTTCTCCTCATGTAGGTGCATCTTCAATTTAGCATTCTTTTTTTAAAGATTATGTTTTTTGTGCTTCAGTTCTTCCAGGGCCTCTTCCATGGCTCGCAACTGAACCGGTAATCGCTCCTTCTCCTCTGTCTCTTGTAAGGACTCTAGACACCACATATCTCCACAATGGTATGATATTGTCCACTTTGGGCCTAAGCCCTCATGGATTTTCTTTTGGACTTACCCCTAGAAGACCTCATACCAATGGAGATATTTGTCCATCCTTATATATCCATGATCCTCCCCACTTCTAGTCAATGTGGGACTTTGGTCGTATACCCAACAATCCTCCCCTCGAACAAAGGACCATTGAGCCTCCCCTCAAATGATTATCCATCCGTCCACTCTCTTCCAACCAGGATTCTCCCCTCCAATGCGTTGGAAGCACATGCCTTACATGGAGCACCACCTGCCTCGAGAGCTTGCTCTATCCCAGGTCAACCCAGGTCAACTCCTCTTCACCGTGTTGGGACCAGGACACGTCCATGAAGAATCGGGAGCACATTGCCTGTCTAACCGAGATCATCCACAAATCCCATCATGATATTACCGAGGCCCACCACCTTCGTTCGACATTCCGAGGATTCATCCACTTGGCTAACTTTCGGGGCATGGCTCTGATACCACTTGTAAGGACTCTGGATACCACATATCTCCACAATGGTATGATATTGTCCACTTTGGGCCTAAGACCTCATGGATTTTCTTTTGGACTTACCCCCAAAAGGCCTCATACCAATGGAGATATTTGTCCATCCTTATATATCCATGATCCTTCCCACTTCTAGTCAATGTGGGACTTTGGTCGTATACCCAACATCTCTCTCTGTAGAGTTTCATACATTATTTCCACTCTTTCCAAGATTTTGAGCATGGTCTCGTACATCGCTTTTTCATCCTCTGTCGCTGCATGTTACATTGTTCACACTTGCAATTCACATCCATGCAAAGACCACTCTGATACCACTTGATCCAGGTCCGGGTGTGACAAAGGACCCTTCAAAGACCTTTTACTTTCATGATGTGTTAAATTGAATTTTTAAAAGAAAATTAATGAATACATATGCATGATGTAACGAAGAGGAACATGTCAATCATCAACACATGAAAACATAAGCTGTTGATAACGGAGCTCATCCAGGAGGGATTACGTCTTTGGGCCCCAGTGTCAAGATGGTGTAGGCTGCTGCATTAAGTGTTGTCAATAGTGATGATGTACAAAGAGATGATGTCACTATCATACAAGGAAAATGCCCTCACGCAGGAGTGGCTCTAAGAGATGTTCTGCTATAGGAACTCTCAGTCAAAAAGACTCCTATCAGTATGACATAAACTCATGCATGATGAGCATCCCACCAACATGGCATAAAAGGGATCTCAATGCGAACATACATGGCGACAAGAAGAGTATCCCATCAACATACAACAAAGGGATCTCAAAATACAACATGACAAAAAATACATCACACTGATGATTCTGCATCACATCAAGCAGGAATCATGAAAATGAGTAAGAAACAAGATCCCACATCAAGCATCAACAGGGATTTGTACAGCACAATGCATAGCATAAGAAGTACATGAACACACTACATATACCTCACATCCAATGGGCCATCTGAAGAAGCGGATGTGAAAATGTTGAATTTGTTCATGCCATCAATCTCATGGCATCGAATCTCATGAAAATGGCTGCTCGCACATGAAAGCTAACACCTACACTCCACTTAGAAAAGTGGTTGAAGAATAGAATGAACAAATGATAAATCTGAATGCACCATCAGATTTGTGGCATCAAATAGTGCAAAATCGACTATCCAATTTTTGAATTCTGAGAAATTGAGAATCCGGGGCTTAAGGAATCTTTTAGATTCCTTCTAGATTCCCTTCTCCGGGTCCTCTGCAAATCAGCTGCTCAGATCAAGGAACAGACTATGCCATCGGATTCCTTGTGGAATTTTGAGAAAAATGTGTATGAAGTTGACTACATTTTGACTCTGGCGAATTTCAGCGTCCAAGGAATCTAGAAGATTCCCTCAAGATTCCTCAAAGATTCGCTCTGCTAGGAATCTCCAAACCTACTGCTCAAAAGGAGAATCTGACCTCGCAATGGTGTTCCCTGCAAAAATCTGAGAAAATTGACTATAAACATGGTTATATTCTGACAAAATAATTTTTATCTCCCTGGAGAATCTTTGGGCATCAATGAATATTTTGCCTCCTCTATCTCGAAATTCGTGCCCGCTCCTCGTTCTTCCATCTGCTCCTGTGCACTAAGAAAAATGGTTTTATATAATTTTTCTCAGGCGGATTAATCAATAAAATTGTTTGACTCTTTGGTTAAATAAGAAATTTGTTGAGGAGGGGTCGGGTGGTCAAACCCTGACCCTCCCATTTTAATATATTATTATTTTTTTTCAACAGAAAATGTTAATTTTGGGGCGGTCAGGTCCACATTGGGCAGCCCACCCCCATAACCTCCATAACCAAGACTTGGCGCATTTTTATGAGGTACCGTTTATGGTAGGTATTGATGCCATATTACATGGTAATGGATGGTGGTGTATTACATGAGGCCACTAGGTGGGGGCCGGCCAACATGGGCCGAGCGGGTTCGATCCCCGATGGCCTCACACTTACGGTAATGTATATGTATACGTGGGGTGGTGGGGGTGGTGGCCCACTACCTCCCCTTTTCTTATATATATATATATATATTATTTTTTAATGTAATAAAGCAATTTTGAAATTTTCGAAATTTGGCCTCGTTATTTCGCCCAGAATCTAGCCAGAGTTGGCCAGATTCTATCCACCGGAAAAATTCCAAATTGTGTCTCCATTAACCTACTGAGTCATTAAAAGTCAGCAAAAACTTTGATTGCCTCTATCTTCCTCATCTGGACTCGGATTGACGAACCGTTTGCACCACCGCAATCATGACGATGAGGTCTTTAACATGAACCTGGTTCGAGCATAATCCGAACACTTTTATTTTTGAGCTTTCATAAGCCCTCTTTGTCCCGGGTGTGTCTCTGGAGCCATATGGATTAAAGACCCAAGATAGTTATTGAGGTAAGAAGTGTTTTGGGAGTAGCCCAATATTGGAGGAAATTCATTGCTAATTTGTCTCTTATAGCAACTCCTTTGCATGCATTGACAAGTGTGAAAAGGGTTTTTTAGTGGGGAGGCAAACAACAAAAGGCCTTTTATGCATTGAAGGAAAATATCAGTATAATTCCAGTACTTCTACTTCTAGACTTGAGATAGTCATTTGAGATTTAGACTAATGCTAGTGAATATGCCATGGGTGTAGTCCTCATGCAACATGATAAGCCTATTCTTTTTTATTCAGAAACCTTTAATAATGCAACAATTAACTATCCTACATATGACAAGTATAATTGGGTCATATTATTGGAGAAGATGAGGATAAAATAGTTCCCTCCAAGGTTGATGTGATTGTGAATTGGACAACATCGAAGATAGAAAAGATAAATGAACACCTTAGAAATAAGCCTCTTCAAGGTGGCAACCTCCTTTACATTACACAAATGAACAATTCTTGGATGATACAAATGACAAGACCTCCTTTCTATATATAGGAGTCTAAGGGGTCATAATATAATCAGAGCCAACATAACAATAATAACAATAGTGAGCTTCTATGGGGCACAATAATAACAATATGGGGACTGCATGGGCACAACAATATAATAAGGGGGTTGTACGAATAACAATAAGGGGTTACACTAGTAGTATAGGGACCTAACATGCCCCTTTACTACAAAAAGTGTTGTCCTCAATGCTTGAGTAGTTATTGATGCTTCTATATAAATTCTTGTCCTCCCATGTGGAATCTTCAGCGGGTAAGTTCCTCCACTTGATGAGATACTCTGAAATTGATCTATTTCATAGATTTTGATTTCTCGGTTCTGTGATTGCTTCAGGTTCCAATATGATTTTACATTCCTTGTCAAGTTCTCGCAATACAGTTTGAACTAGGATCTTCTGCAACTTTTGAATGAGTTCCCACTCCTTTGGGCATATGGATATATGTAAGGCTTGATGTTTGGAGGAACACTTCATGGAATCAAATGAATATCATAATCATGATCACGAATAGGTGGGAGACCTTTGGGAGTCTCAAATACCTTGGAATGATTGTCCAAAATGTTTTGGATATCTAGAGAAATACATGATTTCGATGTGGGATCCTCTAGTGAACTTAATTGTGCAATTATAGCCCATTATTCCTTATTTAGAAGCTTTGCCATGCTGTTAGAGTTGATTATCTTTCCAGGGTTTCCTTCGATACCCCTCAATTCAACTTCCTTTCCTTCCCAAAAAAATTTCAAGAAAAGTTCTTGAAAATTAAAAGCTATCATATCTAAAGATTGTAACCATTAGACTCCTAGTAAAACATTAGCACCACCCATTGGAATGGAAAGCATTGGGCTATTCAATACATATTCTCCCATGGATAGCTTGATATTATGGCACTTTCCAGAGCAATTTATGGTTCCTACACTTGCAACCATCACTTGACACTCCGGTGCTGGATATAGGAAGTATTTCAATTCCTTGGCTATCTTACAATCAATAAAATTATGGGTACTACCAGAATCAATCAACACTCTTACCTTTTTCTTCTTGATATGTCCTTCTATCTTGATAGTTTGAGGAGTGGTAATTTCTTCCAGTGCATTACAAGATATGGTCGGATTGATTTCTTGAGACTCGATGTGATCTTTCAATTCTTTAACATTTTTATTCTTGATATGTCCTTTTATATTGATAGTTTGAGGAGTGGTAATGCCGTCCAATGCATTACAAGATATGGTCGGATTCATTTCCTCTTTCTCAATGTTTTCTTTCACTTCTTGAACCTTTTTCTTCTTGATATATCCTTCTATCTTGAGATTTTTAGGAGTGGTAATTCTTTCCAATTCTTTACAAGATATGGTCGGATTCATTTCTTCTTTCTCTGGGGTTGGTTCCTATTGTATATACTCTTCTTTTGATGTTTCTTGATCCTTTTCTTCCTCCTTTCCACAATCAATGTAAAATAATTTCTTCTTAGCACACTTATGACCTTTAATGTATTTGTTATCACAATTGTAACAAAGCCCTTTTTCTCTTTTTGCTTCCAATTGTTGTGGTGTTGCTCTAAAGAAGGTGTTGCTCTTTGTATCCTCATAATGTGCTATCATTTCCTCCGTGAAAATTGACCACGTAACAAGTTGTTTACGAGAACAAAGCCCTTTATACCAAAAAAATTGATCTGGTTCTAAATATGAAAATTCAATACATACCTTTTGTAACAGTGGTACACCATGTAGATCAAAATATTTCTCCATCTGTAGTATCCAATTTACTGGATCCTTTCCATCAAACTTCCTCATATCGCCTTTTCTTGATTTCAAGTGCTCGATATTGAAATGACTGTAGCTCTGTACTTTCAGATCTCAAATTTCTGAAATTGTCTCCTGCAGTAGCCCTCTAAGTCCTCTTTCTAACCCCGCAAGTTTGATCAGAATTTGATTCTCCAAGAAAGAGTTATGCCCAATCTCCTAAGATGACCTGATTATATAATGTTTCAGTAGAGTGAACTTGTACGACATGCCACGTGTCACTGTTTCAACCTTCAGATTTGAAAACTATGCAAAGAAAACAATATTCTATCCTCTTTCTGTAACTTCTTACAAAATTTCAATTTGTTGCTTAGAGAGAAAGTTATGATGATCTTCCCAAGGTGACCTATTTAGAATGTAATTCATGGGTCCGAAAACCCCTAACTTCCTCAGACTATATCTCCTAAAATGTAGCGATACGGGATCTGAAATTTGGAGCCAAGGTTAAGACCGATTCCTTCTCAAATGGGTTTTTGTTTTATCTTTTGAAACTTTGTCGCAAAATCGTTATAGCGAAAATCCCACGATGACCTATTTTAGTTGAAATTTCAGAGCTTGCAAAAACCCTAACTTCCTCAGATCGTATATCTGAAAATATAGCTAGAAAATATCTGAAATTCAAGCCTGAGGTTCAATGTGATTTCATCTAAAATGGGTTTTTTTTTCACTTCTGAACCATCAAAGAAAAAAAGGTATAGTGAAAATTCCACGATGACCTATTTGGAGCAGTGAAACCCTAAAATCCAAAGCTCTGATACCAAATGTTATGAAACTAGCTCACAAGAAGATAGAAAAGACAGATGAATGCCTTAGAAATAAGCCTCTTCAAAAGGGAAACCTCCTTTACATTACACAAATGAACAATTCTTGGATGATACAAATGACAGTACCTCCTTTCTACATATAGGAGTCTAAGGGGTCATAATATAATCAGAGCCGACATAACAATAATAATGTAAGGGCACAATAATAACAATAGTGGGCTTCTATGGGGCACAATAATAACAATATGGGGACTACATGGGCACAACAATATAATAAGGGGGTTGTACTAATAACAATAAGGGGTTACACTAGTAGTATAGGGACCTAACAGTGTAGTCCTCATGCAATAGGTAAGCCTATCTTTTTTTATTCAGAAACTTTTAATCATGCAACGATTAACTATCCTACATATGACAAGTATAATTGGGTCATATTTTTGGAGAAGGTGAGGATAAAATAGATCCCTCCAAGGTTGATGTGATTGTGAATTGGCCAAGACTGAAGACAGTTATTGAGGTAAGAAGTTTTTTGGGAGCAGCCCAATATTTGATGAAATTCATTGCTAATTTTTCTCTTATAGCAGCTCCTTTACATTCATTGACAAGTGTGAAAAAGGTTTTTTAGTGGGGAGGCAAACAAAAATAGGCCTTTGATGAATTGAAGGAAAAGATAAGTGCAACTCTAGTACTTGTACTTCTAGACTTGAGATAGTCATTTTAGATTTAGACTAATGCTAGTGACTATGCCATGGGTGTAGTCCTCATGTAACATGGTAAGCTTATATGTTTTCATTTGGAAACTTTTAATCATGCAATGATTAACTATCCTACATATGACAAGTAGAGGAATTGGATTATCATTTGCATGATAACCTGTTGTACCATCTTGGCAAGCTTTGTATTCCACTGGGAGAAAGCGTTAACATCACAAGAGAGGCACATACTTCTCTTATTTCTGGTCATTTCAGTGTAAGTAAGATGGTGGCACATCTACAGAGGTATTGCTATTGGCCTCATATGCTTGAAAGTGTGTCTCTTTTTGTTAAGGGATGTTCATTATGTGAAATCAATAAGCCTAGCAATAGGAAGTTAGGATTGACACCTACTTCTGGTTCCTTCACGACCTCGGGAGAGTGTTTCTATGGATTTTGTAGGAGGTCTTCCATTGTCAAAAAGAGGTCATGATCATTTGTATGTAATTGTGGATAGGTTCAACAAAATGTGTATTTTGATTCCATGTAAAAAGCAAGTTACCATTGAACAAGTTCCTCAGTTTTTCTTTCACAATGTTTGGGTGCATTTTGGATTTCCCACATCCATTGTTAGTGATCGATATTCTCGCTTTGTTGGGAATTTTTGGTCAAGCTTGTGGGGATTCATGGACACCAAATTGAAAAAGAGTACAATTTTTTATCCATAAATAGAAGTGGTGAATAAAACTGTGATACATCTTCTTCGTGGGTATTCCAGCAAGTATCCTAAGTTGTGGGATGAACATTTGTACTATATTCAACATGCTTACAACCGAGCCAAGCACTCTTCAACTCAAACTTTGTCATTTGAGGAATGTTTGGGATACTTGCTTAAATCTCCTTTGGATTTTATTTTTGGAAAATATGTTACTATTGATGGTCATAGAGACATAGACAAAGCAAGAAAGTTCATTGAATAAATCCAATTGGTACATCAAAAAGTTCAAGAACATCTTGAAAATAGTAAATGAAAGTACAAAGAAAGGCATGACAAGCATCATCAAGATCACAAGTTCCAAGTCGGTGAGGAAGTTTGGCTTCACATTAGCAAAGAGAGGCTCGAAGGAGAAGGTAAAAAACTAAAACCAATTAGATGTGGTCCTTTCAAAATTTGGGTAAATATTGGTAACAATGCCTTCAAGTTGGATTTGCCTTCATATATGCATGTTTTGTTGTGGTTAATGTTGAGAATTTAACATTGTATGAACCTCCTTTGAGTGAAGATCAAGGAGAGAATGTTAAAATTCCATCTATTGAAGACTTTTCTCTAGAATTCCTTCATGAGCTTCAACAAGACACTATACTTGACAAAAGAATAAGGACATCAAAAAGGGGAAGTGTTGATTATCTTCGAGTGGGGCTCAAGGGTACAAATCCTTTAAAATCAAAATGGATATAGGTTGGAAAGGTGAGGCATGGAAACATTGTTTTTCCGATACCTCCCTTTCAAATCTATCCAAGAAGGCATCTACATCACCTAATCCATCATAAGTAGGTAGATCCTTCACTTATGTCGATACGTAGCGTAACGACCTTGTCATCATATTACAATTAAGTTTGTTTACCTCGTGTAACTGGTTCTGCCATCGCTCTATCTCTTCATCTAAATCCAAAGTACAGGATATTTCGTGCTCCCATGGAATTCATCCATCCACGGTGGGATTTACCCAGTCTTGCTCTCACGCAGTTATCTTGTACATGAAATCTAAATCGTTGTCACTTTCATAGTCGCGCACCGGCTCTGTATAGCGCGATCCCTCAGCAGGGTCTAGGGGTATAACTATGTGCAGAGACTTCTTCTCAAAGATCAACTTGAGCTTCTTCAGATTAATCACCTCATTCATATAAGTGGCCTAATCAATTCCTAAGAGCGTGGGGTAAGGATTGTTGTCATCAACAATCTCTATCACCTTGAAGTCAGCTAGTGCACTCGCTCCCTCAATATCCACAGTAATTCCCTACAATCGCCCCAGGGGTATTATATTCTATTGTTTCACCATTTGCAGATGAATAGAAGACCATTACAGTGTTGGTCTCCCCATGCACTCCCATGTCTACTTCGGCAGAAAGCTCGCATCCGATTCTAAATCCAAAATTACTTGGTCCATCAAGTATTCTCCAATCTGCACAATTAACCTCATTTATCTCCCTATCCTAGTCTTATGCTTTCCAATCTTCTAGACTATGCGCAGTTCTCCTGGCGCGGTCCCAACACATATGTTAATGAGTTCCTGTAATCCCTTTACAACCTTACTGTCACACAGTAGCTTCATACATGTTTCCAGGAACATCATGAGCATAGATGGGTCCATCTCCAGCTTTGGTCTATCTTTGCTTCCTAAAGTGGAGGCATCAATGAAGCTCTTCTTAGCTTCCATAAAGGTTTCTCGAGCACGCTCCATGTTGGGCAGCAGATCCCCCCACAGCATGTTTTTGGGGCTTAAAGCCTCAGTTTTGGTCAATGTAATGTAAAGACTCCGCAAAGTACGGGCGTGGAGTGCGAAAGTCTAGGATGAGTCATAGGGTTGTCCGCCCTAAGAATTGAAAAAAAATTTAAAGTTGTGTCAGCCTACCCATGGTCTGCGGACCATGGGATTGTATAAATAGAGTGAGGCTCTAAGTGTAGAGACAAGTTTTGGGGATTCGACTGAATAGTTAGATGCATGAACATAACAGTTGGATATGAAGTGCAATGGGTCATAGTAGTAGGGAGAGGCTCTACAGCTGAGTGTGCAAAGGCCTAATAGAGTCCGCAGCGATGTGCGCGGACCCCTGCAGCTGAGTGCACAGTGCGGAGTTGGGTCTATAAGTGGAAATTGAAAGATAATAAAGATAAGTTTGAGTCAGAATATTGTGCATTTGTTTTTCTATTTATCTTTATGCATTTATCCTATTTATGGTTACACACATTTATCTGTATGTTGAATGAATAATAAGAACATTGGGCTCACACAATTTAAGTTAAGTACTAATATAATAGCGCAGTAAGTAAAGAGATCAGGGTAGTACTTTATTCGCACCCCTTACAGAACTGTGTCAAGGAAGTCGTACAGGTCACAAAGGATAGACAATTGCGTGGAGCAGTGTGAGCGTGTAGGTTTTGACAGTTAACCTCCAAAAACTTCATCAACACATCCATAGGGTGCGGAAACCTAGTTCCAGCACCCTCCCATACTACCGTGGGTGAGACCTCAGTCTGTGCACCACAGACCATTGTTGAACAGGCCGATAGTACTGGGATTTTCTTGGCTAAATCACTGTTGAACCTGGGTCAGGCCCCACGTAGCCAACAAATGGTTCCATTTCCGGGACCGGAATCTGCCTAAGGGATGTCTGATGTCATGCCACTGGAACCCAACCAAGAGGGAAATTGAAGAGTGGTTGGACAAGAAGATTCACTTGTTCACAACACAAGAAAATAGAACTCCGCAAGTATATGAGAAAAAGTGGCTAGATCGCTACGTATATATAGAAATCCACGATATTTTCTTTGCATCCTTTCCTTCTAAACTGTAAGAGTGGATTGTGAGGTTAGCCGATAGCCAGGGAAGCTGTAGGCTCGACCAACCGATAGTGTGGACTCCAGAATTAGTGCGCAGACTAGAGGCATCAGAAGATAAGCTTGCACGAGCAGTGGACCATTGGCTTGATCGGATAATAGGGGGATTTTATCACTGAGTTTGCGGTAGACATGACCATGAGCTACAGTGAAGCAGAACGAAATTTTCTTAAAGGACTGCGAGGTAAGTATATTAAGTCTTTGAATACTTGGATTAAGATGCTATTGTGTGAAAAGAGGGTCATGTGAATACATTAATGTTTGGGATGACACGGAGCGGAAAGATCTACAAAAATAGCGAAGAATTAGAAAACAGTCCCTTAATTTCACCTTCGCGAGAGACCAAGGAAGAGGTCTCTAAAGTCTCTCCGAGAAGCACTTTTAGTTTGATAAGGCAGCGCATTCCGTGGTTACCACCTCCACCCACGCCACCACCCACTTCACCTCCCTCGCCTCCATCTCCACCCACTCCACCTCCACCACCACCACAGTTCAGTATGGCGAGCGTGATCAAGCTACCAATATTCAGAGGAGTAGGAAATGAAGATCCAGACCAATTCTGGTTCGTGGTAAGAGTAGTATGGGAAGTGCAAGGTGTCACAGACAACAATATTAAGAAGGATACATTGGTGAGCACGTTGTAGGATCGCGCCTTGACCTGGTATATCAAGCACTCTAATGACCACCCAAACGTAGGGATAGCAGAGATCCAAAATGCGTTGAACAGAGAATTTAGCAGGCCAAAATCAGAGACACAGTCAATCATCGAGTTTAAAGAGATCGTGATGCTCCCGGGTGAGACTGCCTGGGATCTAGATCAACGGCTGAAGAGTATGATCCACGAATCCAATATGATGTTGATAGATGGACAACATCATGCATGGTTTGTGGCATCTCTAACACCACACTTGACGATGGCGCTGTCATAACATAAACTTTCCACCCAGGCCGAAGCATTGGAAATGGCGATGAGGTTGCATGAGACCCCAATACAAGACCCTGGGTTGGGAGTTCAACAAATCCACGTGCAACTACAAAATTTATGCCTAGAAATGCAAAGTTTGAAGCAGGATAGACCACAGCGGCTAGAAGCTCGCAAGGAAGTGAGTTGCATAAAATTCAAAGGCCAGGGCCATGATAAGGATCACTGTCTAGTGTTTGCAAACTACTTGGCAGGATGGGGGCCAATACCGTTGAGACCAGAGGCACAGGCAAGGCCGAGTACGGCACCTGTGTTATGGTGTGTGATTTGTCAGATAGGAGGAAAGCACACGACGAATAATTTCCATTTGTTACAGAAGTATACACAAACTCCCCAACAGTTGTTTTGTAATTTTTGCAGGTCGGTAGGCCACGACGAGCGCACTTGTCATAGCTACGGGCTAATTATGGATCGAACCCTAGCCTATAGGATGTAGACAAAAACATGAGCCATCAACCTAGCTGCGGGGATGGCACGTGCTAGATTTCAGGGGTGAGGTTGAGGACGAGGAGGAATGGGACCAGGAAGGGGCCACAGACAATTAATTTGTTACAATTGCGGAGGACCAGGGCACTATGTGTGCGATTGTACCAACCCAACGAGGATATCCTATTCATATTGTACTCAGTTTGACCATGAGATGATAGACTATCCTACATTGTGTTATCACTCAGGTTGTTCCCTGCTTCCTAAATGGAATACGGCCGAGGTAACCACTAACCAGTCTTTTAGTTGCAGGTCCTAGCCTACCTGCAACCAGAGAGGGCTCTCTCTTTGTGATTTAGTTTTGTTTGGTGGATGATTTTAGGCTAGTTATAGGGTGCTGGTTTTTGTTTTGAATTTGGTTGGTTGGTGAATTCAAACAGAATTGAGGTATAGATTACAAAACAGTTAGGGCCATTGGGCAATGGAGTCCAAGTAGTGTGCTGCTGAAGTATGTTTATGAAGATAGAGTATTGCTGCAAAGCCAGATAGGCATCTGTGGAACAATTTTTAGATTTTGTGATGAAGTTATGGAATTAGTGAGTGAAAGGCAATTGAGAATCTTTCACTATGCTAACAAAGGAAAAATGAAAGTATTGCTTAAGAGCAATTAAGAATTCTTAAACAATATTCACAATGATAAAATTAGTTTAGATATGAGCAATTAAGAATTCATATCCATGGCTAATCCAGAAGAAAACATATTTAGAAATAGAGATTGAGCGTAGGGTGTGTTTAAACAAATCCTAAGATATTCTTTTTCTCTATTTACTATGATCATGAACATATATGAATTATGGCATACACAGAAAAACAAATACACAGTTCAAAATAACTTATTCTTCCAGCAAATGACACAGGAATTCTGCAGCACTACAGAGCCATTCATTTCCACCTTCAGACAGTATATGAACCAGGAACTCCACCAGCAATTTGTATTAGCAAAATGTCTCAAGTATACAACAGAGCTTTTCTGAAAGAGTTTCACTACAACCGACCCTCAATATGTTCTTTGAGGGGATATATATACAAAAATAGGATACAAAATATCTCAATAGTGAGTTATTGTGCAATAAATTGCACCACCAACTCTCTTACAAAAAGTAAATGAAAGAAATAACTACAGCATTTAATGTTGAGATGGCAGCTATCTTTCTGTCAGACAACTTTTGACTTTTTGACTCAGGAAATTTGGTTGTAGCTGTGCCTTTAATTCTGCGTTAGTTGAGCCTGTTGTCTGAGTGCTTTGGTGAGTCACTGTACGGATGTATCCTATGATACCTGCGTGCTTATTTGTCTGCTGACCTGTACTGTGACTGAGATTCTGAATTTTCACAAAAAAGGAATAACATGATGGGATCACCAAGGCAGAATTTCCAGCATTGCCTGCCACCAATCAGCTGGAGGTAGCTGATGTCTCCTTATTTTTACCAGTGTTTCATCTGCTTCTGTATATCTGTAGAAGTTTGGGGGCACCTCAAACAGATGATTTATCTCATGCTCAATAAAAAACAGATTTTCTAATTTGTCATACAGAGACTGCTCAGAGGGAGGCCCTGCTTCTTCTGTGGAGCTGCTGGATGCTGTTATTTGATTCTCAACATAGTTGTTGATCATGGTGATATACTGATTATATGACAGCAGTTGTCCTGTGCCAGTCACTAGGCTTGGCAGTCCTTTATCCTGTAACACTGTCATCTTTGCCCTGAATTCATCAATTTCTGCCTTCATTTCCTGACATTTTCTTTCTAGTGTTTGAGTAAAATTCCTCAAAATTAGCACTTTGTTAGCTGTCAAGATAGTGTCTGTTCTGCTGTTTATTTCTAGAGCTACCAGTTCCTCCCTAGTGTGATTATTGAGGAAATGTATCATCTTATTGTCCTGCTCAAGCATGATTCCTAGTGCTGTTCTGGCCCTTTGTATTTCAACATGAGCCATGCCTATCAGTTCAACTTGCTCATGTATTGCCTGGATTGACCTCCATTGGTCATGGATTGATTGGCCAATTTTGGCCTAGATTATCTTCTTGATTTCTGCCAAGGTCTTGCCTAGAAGTAATTCCTTTTCCAAAGTTTTTACTTTGGCCTCCAAGGCCTGTATTTCTCTCTGCTTTTCTGCCACTGTCATCTTGGACTTGTCATAGCTGGCCTCTAGCTTGGCCAGTCTGCCCTTGGCTTCATTTATTTCTGTCACTTGAGTTTCAAGCTCCTTGACAGCTTTCATCAAGTCCTTCATACTCATGCTAGATTCTGCTGCTGCTGTTGCTGATGTGGCTGTGGTTGGTGCTGGAATGGCAGGAGGGGCTGCTGCTTCTTGTGAAGGAGGGGCAGGGCCAAGAGTTGTAGAAGTTTGAGGGGGCTGGGAGGTTGATTCTCCCTGTCTTCCTTGCCATGCTTTCTCCAATTCTCCTTCCATCTCTAATATCCTTTGATTCATCTTCATGAGTAAATCCATGGTGTCATCAAGCTGTTTTTCCTGTGCAAGTTCTGCAGTGTCAGGGTGAATGGTTGGAGGCAATTTTGCCTTCTTTCTGAGTGCAGCAATATCATCCTCCATATTTTTCATAAGGGCCCTAACACCCTTTGGATCTTTTGGATCATGTCCTAGATCAATGATAATGTCTTCCAATGTCTTTATTCTGTTGTCCTTGGCCTGGGAAGACATCCTTTCCAAATCCAACTGTGTATTAGTATTTTTCAGTGATTCTTTCAACTTATGGGCTAGCATGGTGTTCTCTGCAAGTGTGGCATACACCATTTCCCCTGTTTGCTTGTGCAGCTCTATCTGATCCATTGGATGTATGTCTTTAGAAAATACCTCCAAGTTTGTTCTTAGGTAATCTGTAGAGGTTTTGGGATGTGGAACTTTAGGCTTTAAATGAGTAAAAATCATT